>JBCEWC010008642.1:0-19718 GCA_038996855.1 Solanum aculeatissimum | reverse complement strand
AGGGGGGGACTTTTTAAATTGTTTTTTTGGACATTTTCTCCTTCTTTTTTAATTATTATTTGAATTTTTTTTTTGTCTATTTTCGTTCTAGATCAAGTCTATTTTAGTTGGAAAATGATTCATTGTGTAGGAATTTAATCATAATAAGAAAATCTTCTCTATTTAATTTTTATTATGTTTATTATATTTTATATTTAATATAATTAAAAGAATAATATAATAATTGAAAGAAAATAGAAAAAAGATGATTTTGTCTAAAGAGGAGTAAAAAGTTCAAACAACATTTATGAGGCTCTTCACCCTTTTAATATAGTATAGAGTAATATTATTAAAAGAATAATATAATAATTGGAAGAAAATAGAGAAAAGACTATTTTGTCTAAAAAGGAGTCTTTTAATGAAGGATAAAAAGTTCAAACAACATTTATAAGGGTTTTGTCATGCCCCGGGAGGGTACCCTAGACGTGGTCGGTACTCAAAGATTATTTCTTGTCCCCAAGCGAACCACTTAGCCTCATCACATCCATTCAAGCAATAAATAACACATCAGCGGAAAATTTTAAAGAAAAATGAAAGTGGACAACCTCAATATATGAAGAGTCAAATAAAGTAAATAGGCTAGTATGAAAAGAACTAGCTCAAAATCAATATTCAATCAACAAATCAACTCTAGTCTACGAAGCCTCTATCAACTAATCAAGGGTGCCAATGACAGGTCTATGACTACCTCCAATCAAAAGAAAAGTGAATTTAAAGTCTAATTCTAAAGCTAGATGAAATAATAGACATCCCCCAAACTCAAGGAGGACTCACCAATCAGCTAAAATATGGAGAAGATCTTCAACGTAGTGCCTATTGATGATCTCTAGCACCTGTATCTGCATCATGAAAAGATGCAGGCCCAAATGGGCGTCAACACATGGAATGTACGAGTATGTAAAATAGTTAAGTGAAACATATATAGGTAGAATAACAACAACTCAGAGATACTCAATCAAGACGTCAATGGTCTATCTAAAGTAGGAATAAAGAGTAGATAATGACCAATCAATACAATCCAATCAAGTTAGAGTACTATAGATATGAAACCTATCTGGGAGTTTCTTTTATCCGACAATAATCACTTATGAGCCAGTGATTGTACAATAATCTTATTGATGTTTCCATAACTGTTTAGTACTTGCCAGGGTAAAGAACGAATCGATCTATAATGGATCGGATCAAATCAAACAAGTCCTCTATTCTTTAAGGGACTTATCAAGAGGAAACATCCAACTAAATGGTTTCAATACTCCCCTACACTTGGCAGCGTAGTTCTGGATTTTGAGTTGGACTTACTCTCACTCAACTTGATGTTCGATGCTCCTCCCAAGACTCAATGCTCATAAGACCTCAACCACTACAATTATTCCAATCATGAGTCTCATAAAAACTCTAATAAACTCAATTCATTGGATTAGCTATCAACTATTCGGTTACATTATTTTAAGGTTCATCTCTTGACTTTTAGAAACCTTATCATGCATCATTCGAACTCATAGCATTCAAGAAACAATAATAGATTTAAAGAATTTAAGGATTCTATAGACTCTTTAGGTTCAAATTTTACTCATGCATACTCATTTAAACGCAATATGTAAAAATAACCAAAATTCAGTCTAGGGTTCATGTAGTATAGTAAAATCATCAATTTCTAATATTTAATTCATAAAACTATAATTCATGCAAAATTATGTAGATATACGTTAGAATTTAAGAAAAATCTTCACGAAACATCCATGGAAGATACAATTCATTAACAGTTCCATCGACTCAGGTCATAGGACACATGAAGAACAAAATCCATGTTTTAGTTAGCCTTACATACCTGTAAATAGAAGAAATGATCAAACCTCAGTCAATCCTCACGTTTGTACTCGAAACCCTCATCTTCCTCTCCCCTCCATTGCTCTCAAGAAATCCCTAAGCATGAAGAATGGTGAAAAATAAGCTAGGGTTCTATTTTAGGACTTAAACTAAGTCCAAAACAACCAAGGATTGGATTAAAAAGTGTTAGAAATGGACAAAATTACCTTCATTAAAAATTGTCGACCCGACTTACGAGGCCTCTTTATGGTCGGTAAGTCATTCTACGGGTCGTAGATCTATCTCGTAAGTGGTCTGTAAGTCATTCTACGGGTCTTAGATCTATATCGTAAGTCAAGGGTGGAAATAGTTTGGTTACTGGAAGGTTCTATGGAATATCTCTATGGGCCATGGAACTTTTCACGACTTGTGGGATACTTTCGTAAACTTTTGGGCATATTTTTTGGGTTACTGGAACTTTTTACGAGACCCATTCACGACCCATAAAAGGCTTTATGACCTGTAGATGGGTTCGTGAAGTTTGGGGCTAAAATTTGGTTTTCTATACCTTTTCACGAAACCTCACTTTACGGATCGTACTTCAATCCATGACTCGTATGTGGTTTCATGGAACCACTCTACTCTGCAGTGTTCAGTAGAACGACTATAACTTTTGACTCTGAATGCCAAATGAGGTGAAACCAATTATGTTGGAAATATAATTCAAAGGGCTTTCATTCGATAAGTCATGGGATATCTAGTGCTTTGTGTGATAAGATTTATGATCATTTAAAATTGACCCTTGCATAATTTATCACTAGAAACTCTTTTTATTGGAAAGTTTTGAACTCGTCTAAGTGTTAGAAGTCTCTTACGACCCTAATACACTTCTCATATGTAAGAATAAGTCTCGAAACATAGGTACATGTGAGGATAGAGATACAGGGTGTCACAATATCTCTCCCTTGGGTTCGTTCAACCTTAAATAATAAGTAACTCAAGGCTTATTAAGCAAGAACACTATCAAGAACTCAAATACTTGGATACTCGCATACTCATACTCCAGAATCAACTTTAACTCAGTATTTGGAATTCAAAGACTATCTCTAACATCATCATTAGGTATGAATACAGTTAAAGACATACATACTCAAATACTCATAGACTCGAAAGGGACATCAACTCAGAGATAAGAACACAACAATGGAAGAGTAACTTAGAGAATAGAAATGAATCATTACCATAAAAATTCATCACTTGGAGGCACAAACAGGTGAGGGTATGTAGCCTTCATATCCTCTTTAGCTTCCCCTGTAGCCTCTTCAACAGATTGACTTCTCCACAACACTTTTACTGATGCAACCTCTTTAGTTCTCAACTTGCGAACTTGTCGATCAAGGATTTGGATTGGGATCTCTTCATAACTCAAACTATCTTTCACTCCAATGCTTTCCATAGGCACAACCAAGGATGAATCTCTCGAACACTTCTTAAGCATAGAAATGTGAAAGACCGGATGGATGACTGCTAACTCTTGTGGTAACTCTAACTCATAAGCTACATTTCCCACTCTCTTCACAATTTAGTAGGGACCAATGTATCGAGGACTTAACTTTCCCTTTTTCTCAAATCTCATTACACCTTTCATGGGTGACATTTTCAAGTATAACCAATCATTTACTTCAAACTCTAGGTCCCTTCTCCTAACATCGGTATAGGATTTCTAACGACTTTGTGCAGTTCTCAATCTCTCTTGGATGATCTTTACTTTCTCTATAGCTTGGTATACCAGGTCTGATCCAATCTATCCTGCTTCAGCTACCTTGAACTATCCAATCAGTGATTTATATCTCCTCTCATATAGGGCTTCATACCATATGAATGCTCAAATGGATGTTGTTGTTGTAGGCAAACTCAATCAGAGGTAAATGATCATCCCAATTACCCTTAAAGTAAATGGCACAGGCTCTCAACATATCCTCTAGGGTCTGAATTGTGCGTTCTACCTGGCCATCAGTCTAAGGGTGAAAAGTAGTGCTAAGATTCACCTTCAAACCCAAACATTTCTGGAAAGATCTCTAAAACTGTGCAATAAATTAGGCTCCTCTATTTGAGATGATAGACAAAGGAACTCCATGTAGTCTAAAAATCTCTCTTATGTATAGTCGGGCATAATCCTCAGTTGTGTCAGTCTTCTTTACTCCTAAAAAGTGCACAGATTCAGTCATCATGTCAACTATTACCCAAATTGAATCATGATGTCTAAGAGACCTCGGTAAGCCTGTAATGAAGTCCATATTGATCATCTCACACTTCCATTCTGGAATCTCAAAATTTTGAGCTACTCCACATGACCTTTGATGCTCAACTTTAACTTATTGTCAATTTGGGCACTTAGAAACAAACTCTGCAATGCCCCTTTTCATTCCACTCCACTAATAAACCTCTCTCAAGTCGTGGTACAACTTAGTTGACCCTGGGTGGATGGAATACCTAGAGTTGTGGGTGTCTTCTATGATCCTTTCTCGAATACCATTAACATCTGGAACACATAGTCTGCCTTGATATCTCAATACTCCATCTCCCCCTTTAACGAAAGTTATCACCTCCTATTTATACACATCTGCCTTCAATTGTAGCAAGATGGGGTCTCGATCTTGCTTTTCCTTCACTTCTACTACAAGAGACAATGCAGACCCATTTTGAACATTAACTCCACCTTTGTTAGACTCCTTGAGTTGGACTCCCAATTGGTCCAATCTATGCACTTCCTTTGCCAACTCTTTCTTTCCTTCCTCAACATGGGTCGTACTGCCCATTAACAACCTGCCAAGAGCGTCAACAACAATGTTAGCTTTAACGAGGTGGTAGAGGATGCTCATGTCATAGTCTTTAAGCGACTCCAACCATCTTATCTGTTGTAGGTTGAGCTCTTTCTAGCTGAATACATATTGCAGGCTCTTATGATCAGTAAACACATCTATATGTACTCTATACAAGTAGTGGCGTCAAATCTTAAGTGCAAATACCACCGCAACTAACTCAAGATCATGAGTTAGATAATTTCTCTCATGGGCCTTGAGCTGTCTGGAAGCATAAGCGATAACCTTTCCATTCTATATCAATACACTCCCCAATCCCACTCGTGAAGCGTCATAATAAATCATGAATTTGTCTGTCCCTTCAGGCAAGGTCAACACTGGGGTAGTCGTCAGCCTTGTTTTCAACTCTTGGAAACCCTTCTCACATTCATCAGACAATTGAAACTTGACCTTCTTTTGAGTCATTCTAGTCAATGGTGCAGATATGGAAGAAAATCCTTTAATAAATCTATGGTAGTAGTCGACCAAACCCAAAAAGCTCCTTATGTATGTGGGAGAGGTTGGTCTAGGCCAATTCTTGACCGCCTCAATCTATTGAGTATCCGCTCATATACCATCGCCTGAAACTACATGGCCTAGGAATGCCACAGATTTGAGCCAAAATTCACACTTCGAAAATTTTGCATATAACTTATTATCCTTGAGCGTCTGCAAAGCGATCCTAAGGTGATTAGCATGCTTCTTCTCATCCCTGGAATACACCAAGATATCATCAATAAACACAATCATAAACATGTCAAGATATTGTTTAAATACTCTATTCATCAAGTCTATAAAAGCTGCAGGTGCATGTGTCAACCCAAAGGACATTACCATGAACTCGAAGTGACCATATCAAGTTCAGAATGCCATCTTTGGAATGTCACATTCTCTCACTTTCAACTAGTGATAGCCCGATCAGAGGTCTATCTTGGAGAAAATGGTGGCACCCTGAAGTTGGTTAAACAAGTCATTGATCCATGGAAAGGGATATTTGTTCTTAATCGTCACCTTATTCAACTAGCGATATTTTATACACATCCTGAGGGTACCATCCTTCTTTCGAACAAATAGGACAAGAGCACCGCCAAGAGACAGACTCAGTCTAATGAAACCCTTGTCTAATAGACCTTTCAGCTGATCTTTTAATTCTTTTAGCTCAGCAAGGGCCATCCTATATGGTGGAATAGATATAGACTGAGTATCGGGGAAAACATCAATCCCAAAGTCGATCTCCTTATCAGGAGGGACTCCTGGCAAATCATCAGTTAAGACATCAGGAAACTCATTGACAACTAGAACTGACTCAAAAGGTGGAGACTCTACATCATCAACCTTAACTCGCACGAGGTGATAGATACACCCTTTAGAAATTAGCTTTCTGTCCTTAAGGTAGGAAATGAACTTACCCTTAGGTACTGCAGAACTACCCTTTCACTCTATAATAGGCTCATTCAAAAACTAGAATTTGATAATTCGGGTTCTACAATCAACAAAGGCATAATATGCATAAAGCTAGTCCATGCCAAGGATCACATCAAAAACCATCACTAACTCAATCAAATCAACAAGAGTATCCCTATGATAGATGGACACTACACAATCTCTATAAACCCTTTTTGCTATGATAGACTCACCAGTAGGAGTGGAAACATCAAAGGGATCAAGAAGACATTCAGGAAGGAACTCAAATCTACTGGCCACATAAGGAGTTACAAAAGACAATGTGACACCCGGATCAAGTAATGCATAACAATCAAAGGTGAAGACTTAAAGCATACCCGTCACAACATCTGGTGCAATTTCCTGATCTTGGCAAGTACCCATGGAATATAAATGATTTGTATCCCCGCTTGTGTTAGAAATAACACCCTAATGATTCCCTCTAATCGGTGGTACCGATACAGAATATTGAGCCTTTTCAGCCCACTTTGGACAATCTCTCTGAAAATAACCCATTTGGCCACACTTGTAGCATGCATCTCCTCCTTCATGATATCTCTCCAAGTGTAGTTTTACACACTTTCCATATGGCAGCTTACCTTGTGAACCTAGAGTCACACTAGCCTGCGATTGAGATCCCTGGGCTCTGAAGTTCTGAAACTTTTGATCACTCCAATTTCTAGGGGCCGATGCACTGGCAGATGAAGGCACTGGCCCTAACTGAAACTTGTTACTACTCCCATTTCCTCTCCTCCCAACCTCATGTTTGGATGTTTTAGCCCTCTTATTCTTGATCTCTTCTCTGTCTTACTGTCTCTCCTCCACAGCTTGCTGCACATAGATCATCAACCTGCCTATGTCCATGTCACTCACAAGCATAGCTCCTCTTTCATCTTTTTTTGGGCATTTGTTCAAGCCATCAATATACAAACCCATTCTGCTTCTCATATCAGTGACCATCTCAGGAGCATAGCGAGACATCTGCATAAACTTAAGGTCATACTTTTTCACTATCATAGAGCCCTATTTCAGATTTAAGAACTCTCTCACCTTGGCCTCTTTTAACTCCCTCAGGAAGAATCTATCCATAAAAGCATCCTCAAATACGGCCCAAGTCAAAACTGGGACACCCTCTTCTCTGCCCTTCTTCCACTGGTCAAACCATAGTCTGGCAACACCCTTGAGCTGGTAGGCAGCCAACTCGACCCTATCAACATCGGTCACATGCATTAACTAGAACACTTTCTTTAGCTCATCAATATAGTTCTTAGGATTCTCATTAGGCGTAGAGCCGGTGAACTTAGGCAGGTTTATTCTTAAGAACTCTTGAACCCTGAATGTGTCTTGTGCATCTCATCGGCCTACTCTCTGTCTAGCAATTGGTGTTATCACAGCTTGGGCCAAAGTTTGGATGGCCTGGCGAAGCTCAATATTTAAGATGTTAGCTTGAGGTGGTTGTTCAAGGATGGCTTGGCCTAGGGTTTATCCTGATTTTGGGGCTCAGGTTGGTTCACATTCTTTCTGGCCAGGCGCCCTCTTCCTCTAACTGCTCTTCTTGGAGGCAAGGTCGCAATTCTACAAACGCGTAACACACGGGTTAGAAGAGAAAATTCATAGAGTTTAACTCCATAGCATGAGTCAGAATATGAAAGAAGTGTAACCCTTCCTAATGTCCATAGCCTCCTGCTTATAAAGTGTGGTGCACAACACACCTATAAATAAGACTCTACTAGACATGACTTCATAGACTTCCTAGGACACTTGAACTCTGTGCTCTGATACCAAGTTTGTCACGCCCCGGGAGGGTACCCTAGATGTGGTCGGCACTCAGAAATTATTTCTAGTCCCCAAGCGAACCACTTAATCTCATCACATCTATTCAAACAATAAATAACACATCAACAAAAGACTTTTTAAAGAAAAATAGAAAGTGGACAACCTCAATATATGAAGATTCAAATCAAGTAAATAGGCTAGTATGGAAAGAACTAGCTCAAAATCAATATCCAATCAACAAATTGACTCTAGTCTATGAAGCCTCTATCAACTAGTCAATGGTGTGAATGACAGATCCATGGTTACCTCTAATCAAAAGAAAAGTGAATTTAAAGTCTAACTCTAAAGATAGATGAAATAATACACATCTCTCGAACTCAAGGAGGACTCACCAATCGGCTGAAATACGGAGAAGATCTTCAACGGAGCGCCTGTTGATGATCTCTAGTACTTGTCTCATAATCATGAAAAGATGCAGGCCCAAATGGGCGTCAGTATGTGCAATGTATGAGTATGTAAAATAGCTGAGTAAAATAGATATAGGTAGAATAACAACAACTTAGAGATACTCAATCAAGACATCAAAGGTCTATCTAAAGCAGGAATAAAGAGTAGAGAATGACCAATCAATACAATCCAAACTAATACAATCCAATCAAGTCAGAGTACTATAGATATGGAACCTATCTGGGAGTTTCTCTTATCTGACAATAATCACATATGAGTCAGTGATTGTACAATAATCTTATTGATGTTTCCATAATTTTTCAGTACTTTCCAGGGTAAAAAATGAATCGATCTATAATGGATCGGATCAAATCAAACAAGTCCTCTATTCTTAAAGGGACCTATAAGAGGAAACATCCAATTCAATGGTTTCAATCCTCCCCTACGCTTGGCAGCGTAGTTCTGGAGTTTGAGTTGGACTTACTCTCACTCAACTTGATGTTCGATGCTCCTCCTAAGACTCAATGCTCATAAGACCTCAACCACTACAATTATTCCAATCATGAGTCTCATAAAAACTCTAATAAACTCAATTCATCGCATTAGCTATCAACTCTTTGGTTACATTCTTTTAAGGTTCATCTCTTGACTTTTAGAAACCCTATCATGCATAATTCAAACTCATAGCATTCAAGAAACAATAATAGATTTAAATCATTTAAGGATTCTATAGACTCTTTGGGTTCAAATTTTACTCATGCATACTCATTTAAATGCAATATGTAAAAATAACTAGAATTTAGTCTCGGGTTCACGTAGAAAAGTAAAATTATCAATTTCTAGTATTTAATTCATAAAAACTATAATTCATGCAAAATTATATAGATATACGTTAGAATTTAAGAAATATCTTCACGAAACGTCTATGGAAGATACAATTCATCAACAGTTCCATCGACTCAGGTCATAGGGCACATGAAGAACAAAATTCATATTTTAGTTAGCCTTACATACTTGGAAATAGAAGAAATGATCAAACCTCAGTTGATCCTCACGTTTGTACTCGAAACTTTCGTCTTTCTCTCCCATCTGTTGCTCACAAGAAATCCCTAAGCATGAAGAATGGTGAAAAATAAGTTAGGGTTCTATTGTAGGACTTAAATTAATTCCAAAATGGCTAAGGGTTGAATTAAAAAGTGATAGGAATGGACAAAATTGCCCTTATTAAAAAATGTCGACCCGACTTATAAGACCTCCTTACGGACCATAAGTCATTCTACGGGTCGTAGATCCATCTCATAAGTCAAGGGTGAAAATAGTTTGCTTACTAGAAAGTACTACGGAACACCTCTACGGGTCGTGGAACTTTTCATGACTCGTGGGACACTTCCGTAAAGTTTTGGGCATATTTTTTAGGTTACTGGAACTTTTTACGAGACCCATTCATGACCCGTAGATGGATTCATGATGTTTGGGGATAAAATTTGGTTTTCTGTCCTTTCCATGAAACCTCACTTTACGGGTGGTACTTCAGTCCACGAAGCCTCTGTGTGCTAAGAGTTATGATCATTTAAAGTTGACCTTTGCATAATCTATCACTAGAAACTCACTTTATTGGAAAGTTTTGAACTCGTCTAAGTGTTAGAAGTCTCTTACGACTCTAATACACTTCTCATATGTAAGAATGAGTCTCAAAACATAGGTACATGTGAGGATAGAGTTACGAGGTGTCACAAGTTTTCATGGTTTTAATATAGTATAGAAGATAGATAGATATAAATATAGATATAGATATAGATATAGATAGATAGAAGATATAGATATATTAATATGGGAGGGCACAATTTACTGTAAATAATTAATTTTAAGGTGAATTTTGTATACTTCTCCTTATTTCTTTTTTTCATATAACCTATTCACTTAGTGCACTGTAAAAGTTCCAACGACAGTCATTATGATTTATGACTAATAAGCTTATATATGTACTAAATAAATATGTTATAGGTGATGTTTGTCAACTTTAATTTCCATATTATTTTGATTACTTTTTATATAATTTTTGGTCCAACACTTTTAAGTTTTGGACTCATCTTAAAGTGGGAGAGGCTCCTTTCATGGACTTAGAACTTTAGCTAAAACTCCCGTGTGGCACTTGTAGATTTTCTTATGACTCTTTCACGATCTTGCAAATACAAGTAAGCTTTTTAACTTGATCGCTAAGAGAACACTAGATTAAGAAGACTAGAAAGCTTTAACAAAGAAGACTTGCATATTACTTTGGAAGATTGCTTACAAATTTCTGGATGGTATGCAAATGGAATGACACCCTCTATGTATACTACCTCCTAGGGGTTAAAGTGTAATTAATATTTGCATACAAGTTCCTCACTATTTACACTTTAGTCCTTATTCTAGAATTCTCCACAAGTCTAAAGAATTCTAGGGACTAAAATATTTCTCTACAAGATTCCAGAGTCTTCTGTAAACCACTCTAAGACTCTAGTTCCTTCCCCCTTCTACAAGATCAAGTGGCGGGTCATGACATTCTCCCCCACCTGATGTGGTGACGACCGCAGTGCACTGCTGCTGCTGCAAGAACTCCCGCACCTTGTCCTTGAACTGCCACAAGTCTTCATATCTCTCCCATGAGGCTTTTTCCGGTGATTAGCCCTTCCAATGCACAAGGAACATGATAGTAGCAGGTTGTCCCCTTTTCAGCTTGGGCTGGTAGTCTATGATGGCTTCAATGTCCTAATTATATGAGGCGGTGACTGTGATAGGCACCCGACTCCACTATCTACGGCTTGGGTCATCTTTTTCCTAATGGTACGACTTAAGGACGCTAGCATGGAAGACAGGATGAACTTTTAAAGATGTTGGTTGCTCCAGTATATATGAGATCTTACCCACCTTGGCAAAGATCCTGAACGGGCTCTCGTACTTTTGCACTAAGTTTTGATGAACGCCTCGTAGCGCCTTGAATTGTCTTGGGTTAAACTTCACCAAGACAAAGTCTCCAACCTTATAATCCATGGGGAGATGCTTACGGTCAGCACACTTCTTCATCTTCTTGGCTGCCTTATCCAAGTATGACTTGTTGGTATCTAGCTACTCTTCAAAGCCCTTGTCCATGTGTTATGCCCTCAAACTCTTGCTCTCGATCACGGTCGGTAATGAATGTGGATTTTGGGTTATTAGCCTGTGGCTAATTCAAACAGTGTCTTCCCGGTGACTTCACTCCTTTGCAAGTTGTATGAGAATTGGGCCACATCAAGCAATATTGCCCAATCCTTCTGATGAGATCTCACGAAGTGCCTAAGATAGCACTCCTATAAGGCATTCACCCTCTCTATTTGGTCGTCCGTCTGTGGGTGGAAATTGGTGGAGAAATGCAACTCCGTGCCAAGGATCTCGAACAACACCCTCCAAAAGTTTCTAGTGAAATGTGGGTCTCGATCGCTGATGATATGCCTCGGCAACCCCCAATACTTTACCACATTCTTGAAGAATAGTTGGGCAGCCTCCTTGGTAGTACATCTTGTTGTGGCGGGCATTAAGATGACATACTTTGAGAATCGGTCCACTACAACCATTATTGTCTCATACCCTTTAGAATTTGAAAGGCAAGTGATAAAGTCCATAGTGATGCACTCCCATGGACGTTCTTCTATTGGAAATGGGTCCAAGAGTCCTCCAGGTTGTCTCTTCTCAGTCTTGTCTTAATGGCACATAAGACAAGTCTGCACATAGCACTCTATATCATCCCGCATACGTGGCAGGTAGTATACTACCTCAATGAGAGCTCTCATGCGACACTGCCCAGGATGTCTGGCCCATCGGGTGTCATGACTCTTCTTCATGATTTGTCGCCTAATGTTCCCATGCTTTGGCAAATAGACCCTCTGTCCGGTGGTAAGAAAGAGATCGTCTTCTATCCAGAAGTGCCTAGTCTTACATTGTGATGCCAACTTATGAGCTTTTTCGCTTCTGGATCGTACTGCAAGCCCTCCTTCATAGCATCGTGGATGTCAAAATGGGTTGTAGTGATGGCAGCCAACTCGTCCTTCCTACTTAATGCATCTGCCACAATATTACCCTTGCTGGTTTGTACTCCATCTCATAGTCAAACTTGGCTAAGAATTTCGGCCACCTAGCTTGCTTCGGCGTGAGCTTCTTCTGTGACTGAAGGTAGCTAGTAGCGACATTATTAGTCTTGACCATGAACTTGGGCCCAAGTAAGTAGTGCCTCCACGTGCGCAGGTAATGCACAATAGCAATCATTTCCTTCTCCTGCACGGTGTACCGCCATTCATTCTCATTTAGCTTGCAGCTCTCAAATGCAATAGGTTATTTATCCTATATTAGCACACCCCTAATGGCATAGTCTGATGTATCTATTTGCATCTCAAACATCTTGGAGAAGTCTGGCAGTGCTAGGACCGACTCCTCTGACACGGCAACCTTCAAAACTTTGAATGCCTTCCGGCACTCCTCGCTCCAAACCCACGGCCTATTGTTCTTCAACAACTCGGTTAGTGGAGCGGCTATGGTAGAGTAGCCACCTATGAACTGTCGGCAGTAGTTGGCAAGACCAAAGAATGATATTAGCTCTGTAACCTTTGTGGGTGTCTCCCATTCCTTGATGGCTCGCATCTTGGCTTCATCCATGCGCAGCTAGTCTTGACTTATGATATGCCCCAGGAAGTGCACTTTATACTGAGCAAACTCGCACTTCTCTCGCTTGATGTATATCTCATTCTCCCGCAGGACTTGGAACACTTTCTTCAAATGATGCACGTGTTCATCCAAGGTGTTATTATAGATGAATATGTCATCCAGGTATACCACCACAAAATCATCTAAGTAAGGATGAAAGATATTTTTCATCAGTGTGTAGAAGGTGGAAAGTGCGCTGGTTAATCCAAATGGCATCACCAACCAATCGTACACTCTGTACCTCATCACACATGTTGTCTTTGGCTCGTCCTCTTCTTCTATCTGCACCTGGTAACAGCCCTTTCGGAGATCCATCTTGGTGAAATACTTCGCCTGCCCAAGCCTGTCAAACAGGTCGACAATAAGAGAGATGGGGTACTTATTCTTCATGACCACCTTGTTAAGCGCCCGGTAGTCGATGCACAAGCTCAACGATCCATCCTTTTTCTTTTGAAATAGCACTGGTGCTCCAAAGGGTGCATTAGATGGACGAATGTGGCCAGCCTCAAGGAGCTCCTTCAGCTGCTTCCTTAGCTCCTCTAATTCTGGTGGTGCCATGCGGTAAGGTTGATAGGTGGGTGGCTTCGTTCCTGGATCCAACTCTATCTTGTGATCTACCTCCCGCGTTGGAGGCAAGTGCCTTGGCAGCTCATCAGGCATTACATCTTTATTTTCCTCTAGTACCTTCTCAATGCACGGTGGCAAGGTCTCTTTGGCATCATCTTTTTCACCCAAGCTCGTGATGATGTTCAAGTATGTTGGCTCCCACTTATTCAGGCCCTTTAGATCTGTATGGCTGATAAGTGTACTAGGCCTTACAACTTTGGCACTTCGATCAGAGGCACTATGCAGGACCCTTCCCATTCCATGACTAGTAGTCACTAGAGATAGGGGTCAGTCATTATGTGGAACCTTCGGAAGAATTATTGCCCGAGGATGATATCGAATATGTCCAAGGGGGCAACAGTAAAGTTAGTTTTACCTTGCCATTTGCCTAATGTGATGTTCACTCCTTGAGCTACTCCATACACAAGAGTAGGTGGGGCATTGACCGTCTTGAGGCGTGAGTCACTCAGACTATAGCTTAGCCCCAACTTTGCTATTGCTCATGATCTTTGCCTCTAGTCCAGTGTCAACCATAGCGCGAGCTAGTTTTCCATTTAAGGATATGTCTACGTACTGCGTCAGATGACTCTCCTACTTCCCATCTGGTTTGGCAATGGCACCATATAAACCAATCATGCCCACCTGAGTAGTGCTCGGGCCTTGTCCTTAGTCTTGTGCCTCCTTCTCCTTGTGCTCCCACAGAATGGCACCAAGCTTCTTTATCTATGGGAACTTGGCATAGCCATGTGAGCCTCCACATATGTAGCAATTACTTTCCTTGAACGACTGCTCTTTCTTCTCTGCATAGCCCTGTTGTCCGAACTTTTTGTCGTCAGCTCGATCTTGGCTCCTCGGTGGGTGTTGCTCCTTGCCTTTGCTACAATCTCCCCCACCTTTGGCATGACCACTCTTTACTTCCTTTGCCTTGCCTTTATCATTCTTGAAGCTCATCAAGGCCTTCTGGGTGATGGCCTCCTCTATGGTGGTCACCTGCCAGCGTTCTAACTCCGTTTGGGCCCAATTCTGTAGGTCGTCCATGAAGTGGAACATCATATCTTCATCTGTGAGGTTGGGAATCTGGAGTGTTAGGGTAGTGAATTCCTTCACATAGGCCCGGGAATCTGGAATGTCAGGGTAGTGAATTCCTTCACATAGGCCCGGGAATCTGAGTGTCAGGGTATTTTACTCGTTTGCTTCAGTTCTCGGAACTTGCGCTTTTCCTCATAGATGACGTTATTTGGGAAAAAGGTCTTCTTGAACTCATTGTGGAACTGCTCTCAAGTAGTGATGGTGCATAGAACTTTCTCCATCTCTGACTCCTTTCCCTTCCACCACAACATAGTCATCTCTGTCAGATATAGCACAGCAATGTTGACTTTTGTTTCATCGCTCTTCACCTTGTTGCACTTGAAGTAGTTCTCCAACTGCCACAAGAAATGCTCCACCTTTTGTGCATCACAAACACCTTTAAATACAAGTGGCTTGGGAGACTCAATTCTGGCCTCCCTTTCTCCAGTCGGCGCAGCATATCTTTCCTCTTCTAGACCTTCTTCGGGTGCCTTCACTCTAGCACTCATGGCCTCTATCCTGCTCAGCGCGTCCATGAGTTGTCACTCTAAGGAAGTGATGGTTTCTTTCACCTCGTACTCAGTAGCCTTACGCCCATCCAACTCCTTCCGGATGTTGTCATTTTCATCAAGGGAGAACTCCTCAGGGTCTTGAACTTGCCATTGAATTGGTTCAAGTGTTGGCCAAGGATCTCCATCATTTGTCGGGAAGCATCCACTCCATGTTGGGTGTGATGTTCATTGGTTCCTCACCACGTTTGTCATCACTCACTTCAGCGGCCGAGAGTGAGTGGGATGTAATGGCCTCGCTTAGCGTTGGCTCGATCGACAACTCTTTATTCCTCTTAGAGTATTTCTTCCCTTTGCGTGACTTCTTGACAACATCCAGCCTAACGTTGGCAACGTT
This sequence comes from Solanum aculeatissimum, assembly GCA_038996855.1. NCBI lineage: Eukaryota > Viridiplantae > Streptophyta > Magnoliopsida > Solanales > Solanaceae > Solanum > Solanum aculeatissimum. The sequence continues at coordinate 4,050 of JBCEWC010008642.1, read as the reverse complement.
GGTGGCGTCAAAGTCTCCCTCAATTTTCATGTTTCCCTTAGTAGAACCTGCTTTGATACCACATTGTCATAAACTCAAAACTTTATCTAAGACTCCCGTACGGCACTTGTTGATTTGTTCATGACTCTTTCACGATCTTGCAAATACAAGTAAGCCTTTTCACTTGATCGCTAATGGAACACTAGATTAAGAAGACTAGAAAGCTTTAAGAAAGAAGACTTGTATATTGCTTTCGAAGATTGGTTACAAATTTTTGGAAGGTTTGCAAATGGAATGACTCCCTCTATTTATACTACCTACTAGGGGTCAAAATATAATTAATATTTATATACAAGTCCCTCATTATTTGCACTTTAGTCTCTATTCTAGAATTCTCCACACAAGTCTAAAGAATTCTAAGGACTAAAAGATTTCTCTACGAGGTTTCGGAGTCTTCCGTAAACCACTCTAAGACTCTAGTTCCTTCCCCCTTCTATAAGATCAAGTGGTGGGTCATGATATTCTCTCCATTATCCCCAAGTTCCTATCTTGATGGCTGACATGTGACATAAGTTAGATTTTAACGGCTAAAATTTAATTGACCATTTTTTCTCTTTCCATTTAATGGCACGAGTCACTTAAATTTTAACCATTAAAATTTAACTTATGCCACATGTCGCTATCAAAATAGGAACTTGGAAAAAATGGAGAGGAGCTTTGTTGTCACCACTTATCACTTGAAAAACCCTCCAGGTAATTGGCCTGATGATGACAATATTGGGTAAGTAGGAAGAGATGTCTGGGCAATTGATCAACAGGAATAAATCTTTATTCTGCCTACATAAGAATACACCTATCACAATGAGTCAGAAGCTAAGGAAGTGGACAGGAATCAACCAAGGTAAATTCCCATTTAACTACCTTGGGTGCTCAATCTACCATGGAAGAAGGAAAATTACTTATTTTTAGAAAATAATCTCAAAAGTGAGTAGGAGAATTCTAGGATGACATAATAAGACCTTATCATTCGGGGGAAGGTTTGTTTTAATTGCAAATTTGTTGCAATCAATGCTAATATATCTCTTATCAACTATTAACCCTCCAAAGGAGTCATTAACAAACTGCACCAGTTGATGGCAAAATTCTTTTGGGGTAAAACTGGTGGTGTGAAAGGGAAGCATTGGATTACTTGGGATATTTTGTGTTTCCCCATCAAGGAAGGGGGAATTGGGCTTAGATCTTTGTTTTATGTGCCTAAGGCTTTATTTGCCAAACTTTTGTGGAATTTTAGAGTGGGTAGTAATTCATTATAAGGTTCCTTTATGTGGAATAAATATTGTAAAAAGGAGTATCCTGTGATGGCAAAGGGTAGGGGTGGTTTAGGAGTGGAAAAATTAAGCCCAATCCGTTCAACCCCACCAACCTATTGAAGTTTGGGTAGGTTAATAACCCGCCTATTTATTAGATCAACTCATCTCAATCCAACCCATTTAGAATTTGATTGATATGCAACCCGAATTGACTTGAAAGAGATCTTGTTAAAATATTTTTATAACACTTTTTTTTAATTTGATATGTTGTATATAGTCATAATAAAAAATATATAATTTAATTAAGTACTAAAATATTAAAAAAAGAATAAATAAAATAAGTAAAATTTGGGTCGAGTTGGGTCTTGACCGCCCTATAACCCATTACTCAACCCATTCAGACCTAACCCATTTTGACCCGAGCAAATTTAGGTTGGGTTGGGTCTTGACCTGTTTGTTGTCTTGACCCATTATAACCCGCTCAAATTTGGCCCAACCCGCCCAATTGTCACCCCTAGGATGGTTCACATGTGTGTAGAAGATTAGTGGAAGTTAAAGAGGAAATGGAACATCTAATCTGGTGGTAAATTAGATTTGGGTCTTGCAGTTTTTGGTATGATAATTGGACCCAACAAGGAGCATTGTAATTCACAGAAAAAGGAGGAGAGAAGTTGTCAGATCTGGAGGTAAAAAACTTCATTGGAGATAGTGGCCAGAAACAAGATATGCTGAGAGAATACATTTCAGAGGAGATGGTGACTCATATTGTGGAAAATATTAGACCTATTGTCACTGAGTAAACTGATACTATCTGGTGGATGGGGAATGCTAAAGGGAGGTTTACTATTATATCAACATTCAGTAATCTCAGAAAAAAAATAGAGGAATGGTGATGGCTTAACATATGGGCAAAAGGTTTACCATTCAAAATTAGTCTCTTCTTATGGAGGTTATGGAGAAAGAGGATTACTACAAATGATAATCTAAAATTCATGAGGATGCAGATAGTGTCAAGGCGTTACTGTTGTGACCAATTTCAGCAAGAGACAATGAAGCACTTATTCTTACAGTCCTCAATAGCTCAGAAGCTCTGGGGATATTTTGCTTGTAAAAAAGGACTTAAGGTGCAAGGAATACATTTCCAGCAGATGATAACACAATGGTGGGAAGTCAGAAGTCTTATTAAAATAAGAGTCTTTTACAGGATTGTACCTGCAGTGATTTTGTGGGAGATATGGAAGAGAAGAAATTCAAGAAGGCATGACAAGGATATTAAAATAAGGCAATTGATTAAGCAGTGTAAAATCACCATTAATCAGTACATTAAATGTGTATACCCTTGGGTTCAATGTACAGCTAGATGGGAAGATGTTATCCATTTCTCTAATCACTACAAGCCAAGGATCTATGTCAAGAATATAATCTGGAGGCTTCCTAATGTTGGACAAGTGAAGTGTAACTGTGATGGGGCCTCTAAAGGCAACCCTGGGGAGAGCTCCTCAACTTTCTATATGAGGGATCAACATGGTGAACTGATTTGGGCTGAGTCCCAAAGAATTGGCATTACTACTAATACCATGGTAGAAGCTACTGCTATCTTAATGGCCCAAATTCATTCAGTCAATGACTATCATACTAGAGACTGATTCACTAGCTATGAAAAATATACTGACTCAAGAATGGAAAATACCATGGGAGTTGAGTGATATTATGGCAGAAGCAAGGAAGCTAGTAGAGATTTTAAAGGTTCATGTCCTACATGTGTTCAAGGAAGGCAACCTGCTAGCAAATGCCTTAGCTCCTACTGCCTTTAATGAAGAAGGAAAAAAGGTGTTCAGTCACATACAACAATTACCTAGCATATGTAGGAAACAATTAATCATGGACAAAGAGCAAATTGGTTGTTTGCGCATCAGAAGTAGGAAAATTAAATTTACAGATCAGTAGCAACTTGATAACAGAATAGCATGCATGTGATTACTGGTCATAGCTTTACAGGTATGTACAGGTATATTGACAGAGCTAGGGTCCCTTTTGTTGTATGTGTTATTCTAGCAGCTACATCGGCTAATTACAAAAGAATAGCCAACAAAATAGACAAAAAAGGGAGGTTACATGGCTATTTTGCAAAAAATAGAGCTTCACTTTACTGGGTCAGGGAGGTGGAGTCTGCACATCGAGGGGCCATCTCCGTGACACTTTCCACTAGAATCACACAAGGACAAATGAATACCACTATGACTGCGAGAGAAAAAGGAGTAGAAAAGTGGATTTACCTGACTCCAATGAAGATTGAGACATCAGATACTTCAAAAGTGGTGACCACGAAAAACATTGAATTCCCATCTATGAGGAATCAAGGAAGACAAGCTGATGCAGAGCTAATGACAAAATGGGTTTCAGCAGTGGAACATGAACAAGATATAAGTTGGATCTACACTTAGAACCTAGATCTAGAATGATGAGGAATCTAGTCTTACTTTTAGCCAGGCAGTGCCAGAACTGAAGTCCCACATTTGAAGAAGACTGGAAATCGCTAAAGAGCAGCAAAAGGAGAAGAGGAACACTCCAAACTCAAAAAGCCATGGATGAAGTCGAAAGGGCGTGCAAATGAAGACTCCAGAAGCTTATCAAGATATTTTAGAATAGCGGGCCGAGTTATATCTTGGGTTGTGTCTTTTATTTAAGGGTAAATTATAGAAATCCCATACTTTACATGCATAATCTCAATATATATCAACTTTTTCTGAAATTACTAAAA
>JBCEWC010008641.1:0-19718 GCA_038996855.1 Solanum aculeatissimum | reverse complement strand
ACTATAAGTGTATTTATAACGACCGAAAAAAAATTGGTCACTATAAGTGTATTTATAACGACCGGATTCATTTTTCTTCGTTAAAAAATGATCGTTAAAAGTCTTTTTTCTTGTAGTGCCTTACGGGTCTCCCATTTTGGTGTGATGACCACCTTTCTTACGGGTCTTCCATTTCGGAAAGATTTACATAGCATAGCATATCATATCAAAGCATACCTATGGAGGCACATAGTTTGACAGAAAGGGGTATGGACCCTGTGAAGATAGCCCACCCTGACTCCAATCCCTCGGTACTAAGCCCACACCCCACAAGAATACGTATACATATACATATACATATACATGCTTTTAAAACAAAACTTGACACTTGAACTTCAAAACATGCATACTTGGGCTTAGGAGCCAAACATACTTTCAAATACTCTTATTCATACTTAACAAAAGCCAAACATACTTCATAGCCATGCATCATGGGCTAAAAGGCCAAACAAGATTTCATGTCATACTTTATGCATACGAGTAGCTCCATACATATCAAACTTGTCAAATCATATTGGTGTAAACACCCATGTTGCTCAAAGAGCCATAGTATAGACTTAGTGTGATCACAACTTAGTCAAAACCATACTTGTTCAAAATCATAGTCATAAACATGTTTGGGACTTAACCCACATCAAAACTTTCATCATAAAACCATGGATCATGCATGCAATGCCATGAGAAAAAATATGAATAGCATGGGCAATGAAATTCAAACTTTACATTTAATTCAAGAGTAGTTCATGAGAAATTCAAGTCAAATTTACATTTAAAACATCATTTAGACAATACCCATGCATAAATCAAGAGTACAAAGGACATGGATAACTTGATCATAATCAAACCATTAAACCTTCATGAAATTCAAACTCAAACCAACTTTAAATCACCTAATTTCTACAACACATAATCTCAATCAACTAAAAATACTTCAAAATTTAAAGAACCCAACCTTAATTAAAACTTAAAAATCAAATTTAAAGAGGAGGGTTCTTAGGTTTTCATGGATGAAAGGGAATCCATGAATCAAACCCACATACCTTGCAATTGACCAATGGAATTGAAGAATTTCACAATAAGGATGATTTTCTCCAAATTTCTTCAAGCTTTCAACAATGGAGGTCAAGAGAATTTAGGAAATTTCAAAGTGTAATGAAGAGTGTTAGAATGGATGAAAAGGGGTTGGAGTTAGGTTAAGGGGGTTTAGGGGACCCTAGAAAGCCTAAAAGGGGCGTAGGAATTAATTAAATTACGAATTAACCATTAATGAAACGGACAATTAACTGAAACACAGTGCCACACAGTTGGCTTCAGTGGACCGTCCAGTGGTACACGGACCATGTACCTGTCCGTGTACCTTGCCTTGGTCTCGTCTTCGGCTTAAACCCTTAGGGACTTTCTGGATCACTTCACTGGAGGGTCTCACGAACCGTGTGGCTTCACACGGATCGTGTACTGGTCCGTGGAGCCACACTTGGCCTAGAGACCTGCCCCACAACCTTGGCCACACACTGCCCCACTTCACGGACCATGGGGTGGTCCGTGGGACTTAACTTGGTCCATGGCCAGGATATTGGCCACCTTGAACCCACTGGACCATCACACGGACCCCCACACGGACCGTGGACCTTCACACGGTCTGTGGTCCTGTTCTTGGACCCTTTCCAGAGCCTATTTCCAGCGTCCTTCGAATTACAGACAGTCTCACTGTTTTGGCCAAAACTTCCTCATACGAACTATGAATTGAGTAAAACTAGTTGCGTTGCAAATATAACTCAAAGACATTCAATTTGACATATGGTAGCCCACACAGTTAATCCCGTACCAAAATTTATGATTCCTCAAAGTACACTGCCCAGACGGTCTTTCTAGACCACCAAAAGGTCCGTTTTGAATTCGGCCACTTAAACTCAACCCCCGACTATCAAAATTCAACCATGACCAGTATAACATCATATAAGATCAACCATAAGAAGTTTTGAAAATTTTTGGGTCGTTACAACTACGAAGTGCAAGAGTAGAGTTATTCTACGATCTTGACTTACGGGTCATGGATTGAACTAGAATCATACTGTCAACTCGTGGAATGACTTCTACAAGTACATTTTTGGGTCTCAAACTCTACGGACCCAATTACAAATCGTAAAAGCTTCTACAAGTCATAGTTTGAGTCTGTCGAATGAGTTTTAGGACCCTAAAATTCACCCCAGTTTCTACGAATGGATTCTACGGTCCGTATAAGCTTCTACGGATTGTAGATAATCCTGTGAACGACTTGGACAATGTTTTTAAGAAAGGATATTCTTTGTGATACTCTATCGGTATATTGATACCATATCTGTATCATATATGATTGAGCTTAATCCTCTATGATACCCTGCCGATATATTTATACCCTATTGACATATCATACAAGATGGGTGTTGACGTCAGCACACAAATTTTAATTGTAGGGGGACAAATTTTAATATTAGAGAGGCATAAAATGTAAAGGGGTATATAAATGTAAATAGTTTGCTTCAAAGGGGCATAAACTTAGTTTTTCCTAAATAATACCATAAATAATACATGGATTTAAGGGTGTCAAAATGAGCCCAAATATATGTAACCCGTCCAACCCGCCCATAATTTTATGGGTTGGGCTCAAGATAATTTGAATTGGGTTCAATCTCAACCCGTTCAAGCTTCAACCCGTTATGAAAAAATCTCCAATTGAGCCCAATGGAATCTCCAATTTCAACTCATTCTAAGACTCTTTACTTGTATTGATGAAAGGTATATTTTTTTTTATCTATTTTATATTTTCTATGATTTATCTATCTATTTGTAATTTTTTATTTTTATTTTCTTGAGTTAAAATTCAAATTGTGGTTATGAAAGGTAAATAATAATATGTTAGAATTATTGAGATTGAGCGGGTCAAATTGGGCGGGTCATGATCCAACCCAAATTTTAGCTCAACCCGTTTGAGCCCAAAGTAAATTTGGGTGGGTTATAGCCCAACCCAATCTCTATTTTAACCCATTTTAACATTCTCAATTTCAACCCAATCCGCCCGTTTGACACCCCTATATAGATTATTTATCCTAATAACTCCTACCAAATGACCCCTTAAAGTCATTCCTAAGTTATCGCATAGAGCACCAATAGTCCCTCATGTTTGCAATATTAGTGCACTTTTAATTCTCGCGCAAACATTTGCTATTTTTTAACATTGACTTTATCCAAATTTTTATGTATAGAATATTCAATCATCTTTTTATATATTTAGTAAAAATAATAACACCATGTGATTGAAAGTGAGGAGAAGAACACCTTGTTTTGTTCAGTAAAAATATTATTGCAGCTAAACTAAAAATGTTTTGACATGTAACATTGTAAAAAAAGAAAATCTTGTACTATTGTACGTAAAAATTGACGCAATGAACTTTTCCATTTTAGCTGCAATAACATTTTTACTAAACCAAATAAAGTGTTCTTCTTCTCATCTTCTCTCATGGAGTTATTATTTCTACTATATATAGATTGAATATTCTACACATAAAATTATGAACAAAATTAATATTAAAATAATAAATAAAAATTTAGAATAGAATAAAAAATACACCAATATTACAAACATAAGAAATTGTTGATGCTTCATATGAAAATGAACAAATGACTTGAAGTGTCAACTCAAAAATAAGGACCATTTTGTCATTTTGTGCTTTTTCTCAATATCCATTAATTTATTAACTCAACAATCCATTTTCCACCCTATTCACGCGCACACCGCATTTTGGCAATTTTTATACTGAAACGCAAAGCCCTAATGTAAAAACCTCCTTCTCCCAACACAAATCCTGGGGGAGATGAATACTTTGAAGAGAGCTTCAAGAGCTCTCACATTCAAATTATCTGTAATTTATACTTGCAATTCTCATCCTCCATCCTCTTTATCTCATTTTCCTTATGCTCAAAAGGCTTCATTTTGCTCTCGCCCTCGCCAAAACAGTAAACAAGTATCAACTATAGATCTGAATCAATACCCTTGTGATAACATTCGTAACTTTTCAATTATTGCCCATGTTGATCATGGAAAATCAACCTTAGCTGACCGACTTCTGGAACTTACTGGAACCATTAGAAAAGGACATGGTCAGCCTCAGTACTTAGATAAATTGCAGGTAAATTCCCCCTTTAGTGCTTCATTCATGTTATAATAAGTAATGGTTGAATTTGCTCTATTTTATTTTATTTTTGAAATGGAGCCATCCCTTTTTTCTTCAAAAATTTTACTCCAGCATATGTAAAGTTTGAATAGAGCCGGAGGGCGTGGTCTAGTGGTGAATCAAGTGGTTGAGAGTGATGAGGTCTCACGTTTAAATTCCAGCAAGACAAAAAAAACACTAGTGATTCTTTTCATGTGTCCTAGACACCAAGAGTTACCTCATACTTGTTGTCTGGGGGAGGTAAGTGGTTGAGAGTGATGAGTTCTCAGTTTAAATTCCAGCAAGACAAAAAACAAACACTAGGTGATTCTTTCCATGTGTCCTAGACACCAAGAGTTACCTCATACTTGTTGTCGGGGGAGGTGACAAGCATCCTGTGGAATTAGTCGTGGTAGGCACAAGATGACCCGGACACCATGGTCATAAAAAAAACACGTAAAGTTTGAATACACATGGAGGTTAAGAAAGTAACGAAGACACATCATAATATGCCATAACATTTGTGTAACTATAATATGAGATTTTCGGAACATGCCTTCTAAAATATTTTCATTAACATTTGGGTGCTTATAAACAGTAAAAAGAGAAGTTTAAGTTAAAATTGTAACTAAATTTAGAAAAAGGTCATTCTTTTTGGAACGGGACTAAAAAGGAAATATTGCCACATAAACTGGAATCCTCTTATTTGTGAAAATTATTTTTCTAGCTTGAAGTCGAGGCATTCAGGGGTTAACTTAAATTATGTCTTCAACACACTGTTGCATGGAAGAGTGTAGTATTTTCTCATGGGACAAATGCGTGAAAATTCTTTTTTCATGGGTAGAAATGTGTGATTGTCTAATATGATAATTTAAGCTATTAGAAAGAGTACACTTTATTACTCTATTATGCATTCAATGTTATTTTTTTAATACTGACATAAAAAGAACCTTACTTTTATCAAAATCTTTGGGTTGAATCAGATATTTTGAACTTTTGGTTGGATTTTTTATTTTTAGAGTTATTTTATATATTTTCCATTTGCCCGAGAAAAATGCATCTCATAATCTGACAACCTTTCCTGACGATCATGTAAACTATTTTGGTGGTATCTTTGATCATTTTTCTGGGTCAAGAAGCCTTTATTTTTTAACTTTTGTGCTAATCTGATGATTTCCATGCTAGAAATATGGGAAATTGTGAGTTAGCTATTGTAATGCGTTTGCAATTGCTTATTCGCTTTAGGTGAAAGTGAAACTTTACATACATATTTTCTTGGAATGAACGTAGTCCTATTTTGTTATGAGGCTTATAACAATGTCACACCCTTTTATAAAAACAAACAAAAGAATTAAAAATTTTACGCTCTTAGGAGTTTGTTGTTGTATTCATTAGGAGTGCACAATTTTGGAGCGGCTATCTTTCATCCTTCGTCTGTGAGAGAGGACGGGGATGTTGTGTATGTCGGGGTATATACTTCATGAATTTATGCATAGCTTTTATACTCTGAGGTTATCTAATGAAATTCCAGATCACATCTTTATGAGAGAGAACTAGAGGTGAAGTGTGACACAGTAGTGCTAATCATGTTGGGTTTTGTTCTTTTCCCTTTTAAATAATAAATATAGTTGAGACATATGCTCACACCCTAGGAGAGTGATGCTGATCTGAGTGATAACTTAATTATCCTTCTGTTGCTCGAATTGGTGGGTATGAACAAGAATCTGACTGTCTGTTGAACTATTCAAGGATGGAACTAGCAGATAAATTGTGTTTGGTATGAGGTGGACTATGACAGATCTATTTGGAGGAGGTTTTAAATGAAAGTTAGTGAAGGAAAATCAGAATCTTTTTAAAAGCTGAAAGGTGGGAAAGCGTTACTTTTGTTGGTTTATAGTGAACCTTTTTTATTTTTAGTGGTCTTGTGATTTAGTAGGTTAGTAGAATTAGTTGTGTCTTTATGTCCTGTGTGGTCATTTTCCATCTTATACTTGTTACTTTTATCATATTTACATACTGTCATTTGCTTTTCATTATCAGTCTTTCCTTTCTTTTCCTTATGTCTTTTTTCCATATCTAGTACCTTCTGCTTATGGAGCTTGATTTTTGGGACGAGGGTTTTCCGGAAACAACCTCTCTATCTCTATGAGGTAGTGGTAAGGTCTGCGTACATTTTACCCTCCCCAGACCCTACTTGTGGGATTTCACTGGGTATATTGTTGTTGTAATTACTTGTGCTCTTTGTTCATATATATGGAATTAACTCCTGATATTGTTTGGTATATATATGTGAAAAGTCTGTAATTTGTCTTAGGTAGAGAGGGAACGGGGCATAACCGTTAAAGCCCAAACAGCAACTATGTTCCATCGTCACAACTTCCTTGGCAGTGACACAGATTTTTTGTTAAACCTTATTGACACACCTGGGCATGTGGATTTCAGCTATGAAGTATCCAGATCTTTGGCAGCTTGTCAAGGTGCCCTTTTGGTTGTTGATGCAGCCCAAGGTGTGCAGGCACAGACTGTTGCTAATTTTTACCTCGCGTTTGAATCAAATCTGGCCATAATTCCTGTCATAAACAAAATTGACCAACCCACGGCTGATCCAGATCGGGTAAAAGCACAGCTCAAGTCCATGTTTGACCTTAATCCTAGCGATGTACTATTGACATCAGCAAAAACTGGTCTAGGTCTAGAGCAGGTTCTTCCTGCTGCGATAGAGAGAATTCCTCCACCCCCTGGTAATAACTCTTCACCTTTGCGAATGCTTTTGCTGGATTCATATTATGATGAGTACAAAGGAGTTATATGCCATGTGGCTATTGTTGATGGTGCTCTGCACAAGGGCGACAAGATTTGCTCTGCTGCAACTGGCCAAAGTTATGAAGTTTCCGATGTTGGTATCATGCACCCAGAACTTGTGGCAACAGGAATCCTTTTAACAGGTCAAGTTGGATACATAGTCAGCGGAATGCGTTCAACAAAAGAGGCCCGTGTTGGAGATACTCTGCATCATACACGAACAGTTATACAGCCCCTTCCAGGTATCTTTGCTGTGCCTATGTCATAGGTTTTAGAAGAAAATTGGAATATTTAGAAAAGCTCACTAACTTGCTTATTTGTGGGCTGGGAGAACATATCCTTCAGAGTCAAGATGTCCATGTTATTTTTGATATATTGGAGGTCCTTTCCCGTACCAACCTCCCTCTGCATACAACAACATCAACAACAACGTCATACCCATAAAAAATCCCACAACAACATCATTACTACCTCGTGGAGATAGAGAGACTATTTCCAAAAGACCCTCAGCTCAAATGTGTCAAGCCCAAGTAAAAGAAGGAAACAATAGATATAACATAGTGGCTAAAAAGAAGAACAATGTAGATTCTAAAAGGAAAAAACAGTAACAGTAGCAAAATAATGTGATTATTAAAAAATAATAACAACAAAACTATAATGGCACAACTCGTCCGACAAAGTTACCAATTTCAAAAAAATGGCGCAACTCGTCCTATGACAGACCCTAAATCGTCATAAGGCCAGACAATATTCTACACATACTAGCTTTCTTTCCTAATACGCGACTTCCCCTGCATGCCCAAGAAAAATTGAGAGAATGAAGCTTATGTTGAATCTTCCAAATGGGCTAGTAGAGTAAATGCTTCTCTAGAGATTTTGGTTGATGTTCCAAAAACCAAAAGCAAAAGATGCATTATGGTAAAGCACATGATTGGACAGTACATCCGATCAACAGTTTTAGCTTCATATCCTAAAAGGTTTAGCTATGCACATTGTCCTCATGGCCTCGTGGGCTGTGTGTTTTTCTATTCTTGTTAGCGGAGCTTGTCTCATCACAATCTTTTCCTTGGTGATACATGAAGGTTTCAAGCCAGCAAAACATATGGTCTTTTCTGGTCTATATCCAGCTGATGGATCTGATTTTGAGGCACTTAACCATGCCATAGAGAGACTGACGTGTAATGATGCTAGTGTCTCTGTAACTAAAGAAAGCAGCACAGCTCTAGGTCTGGGTTTCAGGTATGGATAAATCGTAATTCTTAAGATATTATATGTTAACTTCATTTGTTGTTCCTAATTTAGTCTCTTAACCTCTTCTAACAGATGTGGTTTCTTGGGCTTACTTCACATGGATGTTTTTCATCAGCGACTTGAGCAGGCATGTTCATCAAGTCATTTTAAATGTATTTCCCTTACTTAAGTCCTGGATCGATGAATATCCGACAAGAAAGACAGCCTATCTCTTTCATAAGAAATTACTGTTCCAGATGCTGCCCTCTCTTTCTTGATGGAATCCCCCACCCCTCTCTCTTGTCCACGTGCACACACTTCCACAAAAAAAAGGGGGGGGGGGGGCGGAGAAGAAAGAAGTCTTGATTCCTCCCTCTTCTTGTTTCTTTTTCTGTTTGGAACAAATGAAAGATAGAACTGTATTTTTCTTCAGACGTTGCTTATTTGGTGTAATGGTTGACAGGAACATGGAGCACATGTCATTTCCACTGTTCCTACAGTGCCATATATTTTTGAGTACTCAGATGGAAGGTATGGTTACCTGCATGCTTTTACCTTTTAAAACGCTCTTCACCGACCTTACCAATCTGCTTCTGTTTCCTTCTTTTCTCGGTTCTATCCTTGTAGCAAATTACAGGTTCAGAATCCTGCTGCTTTGCCTTCAAACCCCAAAAGCCGACTTATTGCCTGCTGGGAACCTACTGTGATAGCTACTATTATAATCCCTAGTGAGTAAGCTCCCATGAACTCAACATTTTTTGTTATTTTCCTCGGCAGTATGTAGCAGTTTCTTCACCTCTCTGCTTGGGATTGTTTGGTGTTAAGGATGTATATTTTTACTCACGTCATACTTCTGCTTAAAGGTATGTGGGGTCTGTTATCACTTTATGCGCTGAGCGTCGCGGGGAGCAATTGGAGTACTCATTCATTGATAGGTAACTGTTCTTCTTGTGCTGATTTGATGTCTGCTCGTGAAAGATGTGCCAAGTATCCGGCACACGGAGTGACATGAAAGCTATTACATTTTCTTTTTGTTTTTAACTTTGTTCTTTTCTTTTCAATCATTTGTTTGTAAGTGAAACTAGTGGGTGATTACAGCCTTTTAATATCTTACCAAATATCTTCTGGAAAGACACTTTATATAGCAAAGCATGCTTGATTCGAAGCTGATTTTTTTTTTTACTTTCATGAGGAATTTCTTTTCATCTTTTCTCAAGTTCTTATTAACTTCAAAATTGATGGTATACAAGTTTTTTCCATCTTGCGCAGCCAGCGGGCTTTCATGAAGTATCGCATGCCTCTCAGGGAAATTGTTGTGGACTTCTACAATGAATTAAAAAGTATAACATCGGGATATGCTTCATTTGATTATGAGGATTCGGAGTAAGTTCTCTCCTCTCCCCTCCTCTCCCCTCCTCTCCCTCTTCTTGTCTGTTTCTCTCAGGAACATACAAACACAAGTCAGAGATTTATTGATCAAATACATAAATATGAAGGACTAACCTGAGCATCTGTCCTCATAAAATTTTGACTCATTCAACAAAAATATTTTCCACAACAATTTTTCTAGTTGCAAGTGCTTCTGATCCAGTTTTGCTTCTTCCTCTTTTCCTTTAATCCTCTTTTTTCATATTTGGATAGATATCAGGCTTCGGATTTGGTGAAGCTGGATATTCTCCTTAATGGCCAACCAGTTGATGCCATGGCAACCATTGTCCACAAATCAAAAGCTCCACGTGTTGGCCGCGAACTTGTGGAGAAGCTTAAAAAGTTTATAGACAGGTTTGCTTATTCACCTTGTTATCTGTTCTATTTTGTTTTATTGCTATTTCCAGTTCCTAATACAAATAACTGAGCAGGCAGATGTTTGAAATTACCATACAAGCTGCTATTGGATCTAAGGTCATCGCCAGGGAGACGTAAGTTTAGTTTCTCCATCGGTATCATACATCTGGCAGACTATTTCACTATCTTGTGTATGCAGTTATCACTGTTTCAGCTTTTTCCTATAATGTCTGTTATTGTACGAAATAGTGGTGTATATTTTATGGTTTCCTCCCCATAATGAGTGGCCACCATTGATGTAAGAACATGCCGTTGAATAGCTGCGTTTGGCTGATTGTTTATTGGATTAGGGATTTTACGGCAATCTTGTTTCATCTTTTTCCGGTTTCAACTTTTTCTTCTCTTTCAGAGTCTGGAAGCAACACTTTTTTGGCAGTAGACAACAACCTTTTTAAATCCTTAGATTTTTAAGTGTAGTAAGGAAAAGAAAGTTAGTAGGTGGAGTACATGTTTGTGCTTTTGCTCCCTCCCTTATCTGGTTTTGTATTTTGCAGGAGAAATTGGGTGGTTCACCCAACGTTGTTTCTTCTACATGCCATATATACATTTTTAAAGTTTTACTTGGGCTTAAGGTTTCATAGATAAACTGTCGTAGTTGCTGTTTGATTTATATATATTGTTTCAGGCTTTCTGCTATGAGAAAAAATGTTCTGGCAAAGTGTTATGGTGGTGACGTTACAAGAAAGAGGAAGTTGTTGGAGAAGCAGAAAGAAGGGAAGAAGCGAATGAAACGAGTAGGATCCGTCGATATACCCCAAGAGGCATTCCACGAGTTACTCAAGGTCTCGTGAAGACTATCTTGAATGCCTTCAAGATTTCTAGGTACAAAAGGTAACCAAAGGAATTCCTCTCTTTCTTCCTAGTTAGTAAGTGTATTTGTTTTGCTCTTTTAGGGGCAGGTTCTTGATAATCAAATTTTGATAGAAGTTTTAGCAGACAGGCAAGACACTGATGAACAGAAAATGGGAACAGTAGATTGACGAGAAAATTGTATCATGGATTTAAACCTCCTTGTCTAATGAAAACTTAGTAGTAATTAGCGTAACTCAGTACCATGTTAGCTCGGTTAATATAACTATTTTTCCTTTGCATAAAGAGTAAGATGTCGTCATATATGCTGATGGATACCCACACAACAGACGTTGTACATTCACTAAGTTCCATTGCATAAGCTACCTTTGTTAGAGGAGTGATGAGGATAAAGTCCAAAGGGTATGATTAGGAACCAATTTTATCCTGGGAGACGTACAAATTTTATGTTGTGGTCCAAGTTGGCCCCTTTTTTCATGTGTTTGAGATGGGGTAATTTAGCCCATTGAATAACCTCTTTTGATGAACTATGGCGTGTTAACTATCAAAAGAAGTTCTTTTGTGAAGATGATATTTTAGCTTTGGTTAATTAGCAGGAAAAAACAGATGGAAGCGTTTATCTTACCAAGAGAGCTGAACTTTCAGAAGGAAAAATTGCTTTACTGGGAGGATCCGCATTTTCACGAAGAGTTTTAACTTGTGTAGTGTTTTGGACATTTAAACACATAGAATTATTGAAGTCAGTAATGTAGCAGTTAGTTAGAAATTCATAACTAACTTATAGTTAGTTAGAGTGAGACTAACAAACCATTAGTTAGTTAGTTTGTTACGGATACTTGTATATATATAGAGGCATAGATAATGGCTGTATATCTGATTCTCATTAGAAATGAATCAATCTGTCCATTTCTACAATTGCTTTCTCTCTTAGCTTTGCTCCAAGTTCCAGCTCTAAATCCATGGAGTAATCCATGGTAGCTGAAGTTTACATGGTATTAGAGCACACGATCTAGTGCACATACTCTATGATCCTTTTCTTCTTCTTCTCTCCAATTTGAAGACAATTAATCACAAATGAGTGAAGCACCAGCAAGTCGAAGTGATCTGACTATCGATCACAATGATCCACTCTTCTACATCCAACAGATACACCAGAGATAACATTGATTGGAATTCAACTAATTGGGACTGAAAATTATGCATTATGGAGTAGATACATGAAGATTGCTCTGCTGGGAAAGAATAAGCTAGGTTTTATTGATGGAAGTTGTGCAAAATCTTCATACACTGGAGCGTTGCTGAAGAGATGGGAAAGATACAACACAATTGTTTTCTCCTGGATCATGAATGTGGTTTCGAAGGAATTGATGACAGGGATTGCATATGCTTCAGATTCGCGAAGAGTTTGGGAGAATTTGAAAGAAAAAATTGATAAGGAGAACAGTGTAAGAACATTTCAGCTACACAAGGAGATATCATATCTTACTCAAGGCAACAATACAGTTTCTAGTTATTTTTCAAAACTCAGTGACCTCTGGGATGAATTTGATGCTTTGATTCCACTTCCAATGTGTAATTGTGAAACCTCAAGAGTATTTGCTGAACATATTCAGAAACACAGAATTTTTCAGTTCCTCACAAGACTGAATGATTCATACTCCAGGGCAAAAAGCCAAATTCTCATAATGCAGCCATTACCAAGCTTGAATCAGATCTATGCACTGGTTATGCAGGACGTACCAGAGTGATGGCTGATTTGAAGGTTAATGAAACTGCAGCACTGATGGCAAACAAAGGAGTACAAAACTACAGACCAGAAAGAGGAGATCTGTACTGTGACTACTGCAAAAGATCAGGACATACTAAGTCAGTGTGTAGGAAACTTCTTGGCCAGACAAATGACAGGAATTTTAAACACAACAAAGGTTATCACAATGATAGAGGAGATTATCAACAGGACAGGAACTTGCAGGAGAATAACAGATCAAAGATGAAAAATCAAAGCTACACAAAACCTACAGTGAATTTTTCAGCTGAGGAACCACCAAAGCAAACATCAAATGAACAAACAACACCGCTTTTCTCACCTGAACAATATTATCAAATCAACAGGTGATCAGGAAAGGTCAGGAACCAGATGTCACAGCCAATGTCAATGCAGTATCAACTAGTATTGCTGGTTCCTCTACCACCCATGAGCTTATATCAGGTACTATTATGTCCCTATTATCTAGCCTGAAACAAGTTCAGTGGGTGGTCGATACTGGAGCAACTAATCATATGGTGTCAAGGTTGGAATTGTTACATGACTCTCAAGAGCTTTGTAGACCTGGACAAGTACATATGCCAACTAGTGAAAGGTCATATATCACACATAAAGGATCTGCCAATATATTGGGCACATATCAACTCAAGGATGTTTTATTCATTCCTAACTTCAAGTTTAACTTGTTGTCTGTATCCAAAATTACCAAGGAACTACAGTGTCTGATGACCTTTTTTCCTGATCTATGTGTCTTTTAGGAACTTTGCAGTGGCAAGGTATTGGGGATTGGTAAGGAATCAGGTGGACTTTACTTGTTTGGTAACATGTTTCAATCAACAAATGGTCCTCCTCCAGTTTCAGCTTCAACTGCAGTCAAGGATACTACTTTACTTTACATTTGGCATAAAAGGCTTGGGCACATGCCCATTGCAGCTATACAAAAAATGGAGAAGTTTCTACATCCCAAAGTAAACAAGTCCTGCAGCTTATGTCCAGTATGTCCATTAGCTAGGCAAACAAAATTACGTTTTCCACTTAGTACTACTCATTCTAGTGCTGTGTTTGATTTGTTGCATGCTGATGTATGGGGGCCATATAGAGTGCCTACTATTGATGGAAAGAAATTCTTCATAACTATTGTAGATGATTTTTAAAACTGACTTGGTTGTTTTTTATGAACTCCAAGGAAGAAATTGGTTGGATATTGAAGTCCTTTTTTCTATGATTCACACTCAATATGGTTCCACAGTTAAGATTTTTAGGACTAACAATGGATCTGAATTCATTAATTCAGTTGTTCATGAAATCCTTCTTGCACAAGGGACCATTCATCAAACTACCTACATTCATACACCCCAACAGAATGTGGTGGTAGAGAGGAGGCATAGATACATATTGGAAGTAGCCAGAGCCTTTAGATTTGAAGCAACTATTCCTATTTCTTTCTGGGGTGACTGTGTACTCACTGCAGTGCACAATATCAATAGAATTCCTTCTTCCTTGTTAAAGAACAGATCACCTTTTGAGACGTTCTTTCAGAAACCACCATCTCTTGATCACCTTAAAGTGTTTGGTTGTTTGGCTTATGCTGTAAATGTTCATAGAAGGGACAAGTTTGAAACTAGAGTTTTGCCTGCTGCATTCATGGGATATTCAGCCACAAAAAAGGGCTATAAACTGTATGATTTACATTCAAAAAAATTATTTTTCAGTAGGGATGTTGTCTTTCATGAATCTGTTTATCCTTTCAAACAAATGACCCCTAGTAATGATCCTATATTTCCTGTCATGACCAATATTGATGTAGTTCCAATAGAAGCTATTGATCATGTCCCTGTGGCTCCTGTCTCACAATTAGCCCCACACCCTACTGAGACTATAGATAATACTCACCCCAACATCCAATCAGACCATGATCCTATACCTCCTATGTTACAACCATTAGAAGTTCCTCTTAGACAATCTCATAGATCTAGAGCTCCTCCAAAATGGTTTTCTGACTATGTGGTCAACACATGTGTCTATCCTATGTCCAACTATATTACTTATGAATCATTGTACCCTGATTATGCCAAGTGTCTTGTTGTTGCTTCTACTGAAATTGAACCTCAGTCATATCAGGAGGCTGTTAAGGATGACAGATGGATTCTTGCTATGCAACAAGAAATGAATGCTCTTGAAGAAAATGGTACTTGGGAGATAATTGATTTACCCCAGGAAAGCATGCTATAAGTTGTAAATGGGTGTTTAAAATCAAATATAAAGCTGATGGTCAGGTTGAAAAATTCAAGGCAAGGTTGGTTGCTAAAGGTTTCAGCCAACAGGAAGGGCTTGATTACATAGAAACTTTCTCACCAGTAGCTAAGATGGTGACAGTAAGATCTGTTCTTGCTGTGGCAGCTTCTTAAACGTTGGCCTATATTCCAAATGGATGTATACAGTACATTTCTGCAAGGAGATTTGGTGGAGGATGTATATATTAAATTCCAGCTGGTTTTCATAAGGTCTCTACTCACGAGGTATGCAAGCTCAGGAAGTCCCTATATGGCTTGAAACAAGCCTCTAGACATTGGAACTTGAAGCTCACAACTTTACTGGATATAGGCTTCATACAAAGTCATTTTGATTACTCAATTGTTTACCCTTAAATCTGGTTCTGATGTGATCATAGTTTTAGTTTATGTGGATGATTTGTTGCTTACTGGGTCTAGTCCTACTCTTACCAAGTCCACTAAACTGAACCTTCAGCAAAGGTTCAAGATGAAAGATCTTGGTGATTTGAGATTTTTTCTTGGCATTGAGTTTTCTAGGAGTGCCTCTGGCATCTTGATGAATCAAAGAAAGTATGCCCTTGAACTGATTGCAGATTCAGGGCAAGGGGGAGTCAAACCTGCTTCTACACCTCTTGATTTCAATCACAAACTTACCTCCCATGAGTTTGATGTGTCCAATGGAAGCACAAATGATGGCAAACTACTGACAGATCCAGGATGCTACCAAAGATTGATAGGAAGACTTCTATATCTCACTATGACTGACCAGACATTGCTCACACCGTCCCCAGATCCCGAGTCAGTTTATGCATAAGCCAAAAGAGTCACACATGCAAGCTGCCATCAGAGTCATTAGATACATTAAGAATTCCCCTGGCCTTGGGTTGCTCATGTCTTCAACTACCAACTACCAATTGTTTGCCTATTGTGCCTCAGATTGGGCCAGCTGCTCACAGACCAGAAAATCAATTATTGGAGATGTGATCAAGCTTGGCTCTTCTCTAGTCTCTTGGAAATAAACAAAGCAAGAAACCATCTCAAGAAGCTCAGCAGAGGCTGAATTCAGGAGCATGGCATCAACTGTGGCTGAAATAACTTGGTTAACAGGCTTATTCAAGGAGTTAGGGATATCAGTTGCTCAGCCTATTGATCTACATTGTGATAACAAGGCTGCCATAAGGATAGCAGCCAATCCAATATTTCATGAACGAACTAAGCACATAGACATTGACTGCCATTTTGTAAGAGAGAAAATACAACTGGGACTAATCAGAACTCATCATATAGGAACCAAGGAACAACCTGCTGACCAAAAGCTTGGGAAAGGCTCAACATCACTATCTACTGAGCAAGCTTGGAATGAAGAATGTGTTCTTACCATCCAGCTTGAGGGGGAGTATTGAAGTCAGTGATGTAGCAGTTAGTTAGAAATCCATAACTAACTTATAGTTAGTTAGAATGTTTGTTAGAGTGAGACTAACAAACCATTAGTTAGTTAGTTTATTACGGATACTTGTATATATAGAGGCATAGATAATGACACTGTATATCTGATTCTCATTAGAAGTGAATCAATCTGTCCATTTCTACAATTGCTTTCTCTCTTAGCTTTGCTCCAAGTTCCAGCTCTAAATCCATGGAGTAATCCATGGTAGCTGAAGTTTACAAGAATATGTAAATCATTTAATTGATCTCTGAGAAATTAAACAAAAAAAGAAAAAAGAATAATTATGAGCCATACAAATGAAGGATAGATGATTTCAAAGGTGTGAGTTATATTGCAAATGCTACGTTTATAAAACACTGTTCATTGGACATCGATTGTCTCGACAGTTGCAGGGTTTCATTCAATAGGAACTGTCCCTTGAATTCAATAACATCATCATCGGTGATTAATGAGATGAGTGATTGTTTTATAGGCCAAACCAATTTCAGCATTATTGTTGGAAGAAAGATCGACTCAAGGTCTCTACAGGTCCATCATAGAACATTGAATTACTGAGTTGTTAATTAATATATATTCAACAGATTTATTGAGACAAATATAGAATTTTGACTAAAGGTGATGAGGTTCTGACGAATCCATAATTCATATAATAGCTTTGCCCATGCCTGCAACTGCCCCTCTTCTTGGATGTCCGTTCAAGTTAACCTATAACTTCCCTTTCAGCGTTTAGTGCCAATTATTCTATATTCTCATTTTATATGACACTTTTTTCTTTTTGGTCCATTCCTAAAAGAATGCCAGCTTACTTTAATTCGAAATAATTTAACTTTAAAATTCTTCTTTTACCCTTAATGAAATGATTCTCAACCACATAAATATCAAAAAATGATAGGGCCATAAGTTTTGAAGGTTTTCCTTTTCTTTTTAAACATTATACCAAGTCAAAGGATGACATATAAAATGGGAACGGAGGAAGTATTATCAAATAGCATACAAGTCAATTACAGGTAACAAGGCATAGTGAGTCACATCAATGATAATCTGATTGACAAGGCTTTTATCACACATTAGTTTTATATATGGTTTTTAAAACCATATTCTACATTTACTAAAATGTGGAAAAAATTTCATGCACTATTAGTGGATGTAAGATAAACTCAGAAAAGAAAAGAGGTACGTAATTTGTAACAAGCAGTTAAATTAGTGCGTTAACCCGTTTTGATTGATCAAAATTCAATTCAATCCGTCTATTTGCCACTTTTAAATACTATTTATGTAACTTTTTTTTTCTATTTTTATCAAGTTATTTTTCTCATTTTAAAAATTAGTTGTAGTCTGTTTAACCAAATCCCAGATAAGACAAAGTACTTGTCTTTGATCACCAATGATTTTTTTGAACTAGTTATGGTAGTTCGTGCTATGTACGAGAACAATAATATTAATTTTTTAATAGCAATTAGTTATATTTTTTATAATATGTGAAATACTATTTATATTTGTACTGTTGATTAAAAAGTGTGCAAAAAAATAAGTTATAAATTGTTTATTACGATTGAAACATAACTTCAAATAAAATTTTTAAGATCAAACGTTGGTTTTTCAAATAAAGTAAAATTTACTTCGAAAAAATGTGAATCAAAATTTTTATAGTCAAACAGATAGCTTGGAGGTGAAATGAATGAGCAACTGCATAACCAATTATTTGTCTTTTTCAAGTCAACAAAAAGAACACACAATTGCTATAACAATTTTTTTTAATTAAAAATATCTTTTCATATACTTTTCGCTTTTAGTATAAGAAGAGAATTTTTTTTCTATTTTTATTCTTAACATTAATTATTTATTTCTCAAAATTATATTTAAAAAATTTAAGACTATATATCAATTAATATAAAAATTATGATATGATATTGATTAGGGGTGGGCATGGTATGGTATATACCGAATACCATACCGAAATTGAATTTTTTAATACCGTGGTATGGTTATTATGGTATTTGATATGACTTATTTTTTTTGGTATTTGATATTTAAAAAATAAATATCGAAATACCGTATACCATACCGAAATATATATATATATTAAATTTCATAAAAGTTTTAATTTTTAAGTACTGCATGTCTAATTTGTCCACAAAGTCCAATAGGTAATAGCCCATACCCAAATGTATGTGCAGCTCGATACTATATGTATACTAGGAGTGTAGAGGGAGTTATATGTATACTATCAAGTTTGATCTAAGAAATGTATGTGCAGCTCGATAAGGGATAATTATGGTTACTGAATACCATACCGTAAAATACCGAAACCGAAATTAAAAATACCAAACCATACCGAGTTAATTTGGTATGGTAATGGTATCAAATTTTTAGATATCGAATACTGAAATCACCATACTGAATTTTCAAATACCGTACCGTACTGTACCATGTCCACCCCTAATATTGATCATTAATTCTAAGAGATATATAAAATTTAAAATAGTCGAAAAAATAAACTAAGTGCGTATAAAATAAAAATTTAGCCCACAAAATATTTTTATGGGTCTTATATAATAAAGGAGAATAAACAGATAGCACAAGCAGGGATGTTGATAGTGTGCTACTTGCTATTCACCTTTCTCATATAATAATATTGGAGCTTAGGTATAAGTTGTATGGATAGATTTTAATTCTCCATAAATAAACTTACTCCGATTTTGTTTGATATGAAGAAAAATATTTTTTGAATTTTTTTAAAGCTTGGTTGGTCAATATATTTAAAAAATATGTTCTCTGGGAAAAAATGAGGAAAATTACTTTTATAATGAAAGTAGGTAAAACAAGTGGGATATATAGCTTTTTAAGTTTATTATCTTCTCCATCCTTTTAAATTTATCATCTTTTCTCAACCCACCCAATTTCTCCAATCCCCATCCCTTGACCCCAGCCACCTTCAAACCTCCTTTTTCCTTCTCATTTCGCCATTAGATAACATATTAATACTTTTGAAATAATATTTTCTTGCTTACTTACTAAACACAAAAAATTAAGTAAGAAATACACTTAATTTAAAAAAAACTAATATTTTTTTGGAAAATATTTCCTTAATACCAAACACTACCCAAAAAAATGAACTTGTTGTGAATACCAAAGTAAAGATACTTGTTTTCAAACACTCGTAGTCTTGCTTCCCATCTTCCGTTGTGATAGTGTTAAGGCTAAACAAGATTTAGATCCTTCTTTGGCGGAGTTGAAGAAGTGGTTGCCGATGGTAAGATTGAGGTTTTCTCCCAAGGGGGAGATGGTGTGCTTCGGTACCAAGATCGTTTGTGTGT
>JBCEWC010008640.1:0-19718 GCA_038996855.1 Solanum aculeatissimum | reverse complement strand
GCTATGATGGCTTGATCGAGGGTCTTCGGGTCCTCTTTCGCCATGTCACATCTAGGCTCCCTATCCGGGTCGTGACACTTACTAAGAACTTTCAGTAACAAATAGGCTCCTATGAAACATATATTTCAGCTTAGTCTAGAGGTGAAAAAAACCTAACCAACCTGAAAGGTGATTCCACACACTCTAGATTAGTCCACATGAGCTTTATCCTACCTGCCAACTTCCAAATGTCGCTCAGCTGTCAAATTATGAATCACAATATAATTGCAGCTATTTTTGTTGTAATATCTTAAGAAAAAGGGAAAAATAGGTCAATTGCAACTAAAATGGGAAAAATGGGACCCACACTCAAAATACCGAACCAACTCCCATAAAATGATCCCTACGTCACCTCGAGTCTATAACCAAAAATTGAGCTCAAAATCACACCTAGAACAATAAGAAACAACCCAAAAATTACGTGATATTTTTTATTGGAAAACATTATATCAACAACTTCTTTACTGATTTTCTCAAAATTATGTTCAAATCAAAAGAATTCAAGCATACCACAATGTAACTCTCGAAAAATACTACAGTGTAGGTTCAAATTTTACTTAATTTTGATAAGAAATGGTTGAGATATCACATTTCGATTTTTTTCGAAAAAAACACAACATGACCAATAACAATAATAATATTTTTGCACCAAATGGAGATTTATCAATTAATTTCGATATTACTGCAGTGTGCGTCTAGCAAAAATACACAAAATAGACTCAAATTTTATCAAAATTTGACTTAAAATCGATAAGAAATTGTATGTCAAATTTTTTGACAATTTATGATAATATATACAGAAAAAACAGAAATTTATACCTCAATATGCATGCCAAAGTTGAAATTCAAGGTCCTTATGATGTTCCTCACAAAATTTTGTACAATTTAGCCTTTTGATTTGTCAGAATCGGATGAAAATTGATAAAGTATGGCTGATTGAAGTTTTGTTACCTTCATTTCACGAAACTAGATACATATGATAGACTAGTTTATTTATCTCATTATTATAAATCAATTTATTGAATATTTCGAATAAATCCCTAAATTTGAAACTTTTCATTATCCAATAATAACTTACGTCAGCACCGCTTTTTAATTTTCAGCAACTACTCAAACTTAATTTCAATGCTCCGACTTTATTCGGAGTTGGAAAAATACAATTCATATATGAAATTTGATCAGAAATGACATTGTAGACTCAATGGTGTTGTTGAAATTTTCACTGGAGGTTGTTATATTCTAATGTGGGTCCCATTTTCCAATATCAAAGTCTACCGAAGGGGACAAAACGCACTCGGAAGCCTCGGGAATGAAAGGTCCTCTAGACCAACTCGACGTTCCGAAGCTAACCATATTGTTTGAATTCTGATTTGGGCACATTTTCCAAGGGTGTTAACTAAAGTCAACTATTGGCTTGTTCCAGCAGCTAAATTTGCAAAAATCGATATAATTATATCGAACATGCTCCTAGTCTAATTTGACCATTTCGGAGCTAATGGGACTGTCAGAATTCTACTCCGAGGCTATTTACTAGGACTCTACCTAAAAATTCTTTTTATAGTTATAACCTCCCGTTTAGCTCGAAAAGCTTCATAAAGATCAAACGATTCACCCAACAACCGAATAATATATGCCAATAAGTAACAAATAGTTCGAGGTCACTATGCAAATGTCCTAACTGATAAAATATTTGTGAAACCATAAAAATAACTTGTATGGTCATTACAACTATCGAGTTTATGAAATTGAAGTTATTTGAACTCATACCCAAATTGGTGCTCAATACTACTTCCAAAATCATTTACTATGCTCAACTCAATGTTTAAAAATATTATCTTTTCTGAGTTTGAGATAATTATTCAAACTAATCTCTTAAAAGAGGAAATTGCCTTCTGAAAATCATTCATGTTTTTCTCGAAATAATACCTCTTTCCTCAATGTGAAATAGTACGTTTGGAACTATTTAGGTTCCTTTAAAGCTTATTCTCGATGATAAATAAACAATACTTCAACTCACTTGAAACTCTAAAGATCATGTATAATAGATAATAATACAAAGTACCTTAACTGACCGAACTTCTCTTCTAAAAACTAACATGATATGTTTTTCTTTAAGAACAAACATGCTCTTTTCAAAATGAAATGACACACTTGGAGAACTTGATTTCTCTTAAAACGTTTCTTTAATAATAAGTTTGAAATACTTTTACTTTAACTGAAAACAACGCATAATATATAGTAATGCAAACCCTTCAACTCAACTCAACTAAGGTTCATTTGAAAATAAGCATGAATAAGCACTCAAGGATAGGAATCATGTAAAGAGATACAATCTCAATGAAATGAAATTACATAAAATTCAATGGAAAAGAATCATAATAAACTCAAAAAAATCAATAAAACTTGGATTAAAATCTTAGATTAAACTCTTATTGCCTGAATTTAGATGTAGGGTGTGAGGAAGAACTTAGTTCAACACTATGAGTAGCCTTACATACCTGGAAAACAAGATTCTTGAAGAACTTTGAAGAAGATGCTTGAAAACCCTAGTTTTTCTTCTCTTGAAGCTTCATTCTACATCTTGAGAATGTTTTGAGAGAAACTTAGCATTGGTTACTAATATGGGTGAGTTTAAGTATTAAAACGTCGTGGGTTAAATATAGGAGCGATGAGAAAAAAAAAACAGAACGCTCTCCTTATAACTGGGATCGGATGAAATGTTTGGCCTATGGTAGGATAGGTCCGTGTTGCGGACTTGTTTCATCAAAGATCATTTTTTTTCTGAAAATTCCAGGATGAAAAATTAAACTAAGATTGCCCAAGTTTGCGAAGTGGACTTGACACATACTCTTTTGATACAATGGTCATAATTTTTTACTCTAAACTCGAAATGAGGCAAACTTGGTTGCGTTGGAAAAAGGATTCATAGACCTTTGATTTGATAGGTCATGAGCTCCCAATTCTTTATATGTTGAGAGAGATGATCATTTAAAGTTAACCCTTATATAAACTCATGCAAAAACTGAGTCGGATGGAAAGTTTAGAATTCGACTAAGTAGTTGAGGTCTATTATGACCTTAAACCTTTTTCACTATTAGAGGTGAGAATAAATACTGAAAAATCAAAAAATTGAACTGAACTAATTCAATTTTTCGGTATCAGTTCTTAGGTGTTTGGTTCGGTGTCAATTCTTTTTTCAGAAACTTTGGTTCTTCGATTTGGTGTTCGGTGTAAGGGTTTCGAAACTACGGTGCACCAAAAAATTAAAATTTTATTAAATAATATTTTAAATTATGTCACTTATTACTTAATATATTTTTGAATTTTTAGTTTTTGACCCAAAAAATACACTGTTGTTTATAGTGCACTGTTTAATGTTTATAGTCCACTGCCAACTTGAGTACACACTACGTTGTTTCTTTACATGTGGTAAAATTGGCAACTTGAAAGTTTCTTTACTGTTTAATGTTTGTTTCAATCATTGAAACTTTGATCACCTTTTGTAGAATTTTGCAATTTTCAGTGACCACCTTTTGTAGCAATTAACAATCATAATTTTGTAATGTTCTATTTCTATTGTGTTCGTCATTCAATTCTTAATGTTATGGTTGACCTATATTACGTAAAGTCGACAAGTCGTAAACTGGAAAAGCTTTTTAAAAACATCGAAATAAACGAATCAAAGTTGAAAAATCCGAACCGAATCAATATAGTTCGGTTTGGAGTATGGTGCATACTTTTTTAAAATCGAACATCAAAAAATCGAACTAAACTATTTCAACACTAAACCGAAGAACTGAACGTTCACCCCTATCCACTATACTTCTTACATATAGGAGTACTTCTTACATATAGGAATGAGCCTTAACATATGAGGACAAGTAGTAAATCACTCGATTCAAGCTTATATACTTACGACAGAAGATTTCAATTCTAAGAATAGAGTTGTGAGATGTTACAATTAATTTTTCAACGAAACAATATTGTTTCTACTTTAATTAATTGCTCCTATTTAATTGGCTGAAAAAATTAAGAAAATTTATAAATTTTGTGATCTTAAATTAAAGATATGTCAAATTATTTGACTCAAATGTATAAAAAATATTTTTTGATCTTGTGGTAACATGTCATGTGAAAAGTTAAACTTTAAAAGTTTAACAAAAAAAAAGAGAAAGAAACATTCTTTTTTAGATGAACTAAAAAAAAGGACAAACAAATTGAAATGAATGAAGTATCATATTTTAAATTTAAATTTAATCATATGAATGAGAGTATAAAAACAATCAAACTTATGTGTTGGGCTCGGGCAATACCCGGGCTACCTCTACTAGTAATTTTATAAAAATTAAAATATTACTCATATTTAAGCATCCAAGTAAAAAAGAAAAAGTGAAGTGTCAAAAATACATTTATTACTTTTTAGTGTCATGTCTAATTATTGAGAATGCGAGTTTTATCCTAAACTATAATTTATTGGTTTGAAAAATACACCTCAATAGTGTGTAATACTCTCTTTTATTTAAAAAAAAATCTAGCTACATAGATGAAATATTTCATCTTGACAAAAATTAAATAAACTATTAATAATAGTTAAAAATTAAAGACTAAAGCATCAAAAATAAATAAATAATTTAAAAAAATAAAATTTTAAAAAAAATTCTTATCACACTCCACCACCTCCGTCCTTGTACCATTACCACCACCACCCCTGTTGCCCAAACCACCCACTCCTTCCTCAAAAATAAGTTTAGATATTATTTTTAGTTTTAAAAAAGAAAATTTTATCCCGCCTCATTTAACTCTCCTCTCCCAATTTGTTTTTCTTAACATTTTTCCTTATTTAGTTTTAGATATATACATATGCTTTTAGAGAAAAAAAAAATCTACTTGCATATTGAATATAATAAAAATAAAAATTTTATTTAAAAGAAAAATTTGCGGCAAGTCAAAAAACACTTTTCTAAAAATATATGTATATATCTAACACAAAATGAGGTGAGGAGGGGTAAATTTTTATTTTTTTTAAAAAATAAAAGTAACATCTATATTTTTTTATTTGGAAGGGATGGGGTAAAGTAAGAATTATTTTTTAAAATTCTTATAAAAGATATTTAAAAGTTTTCAAAAGTAAAAATTTGAAGGGGGGGTGGAGTGGAGGTTAGGGGGTACGATGGGAGGAGATGATGGAGAAGGATAAGAAAAATATTCTTTTTAAAAAAAAAATATTTATATTTTAAATTTTAATTAATATTAATAATTTATTTAATTTTTATCAAATAAAATATTTTGTCCACGTGATCATGTTTTAAAATAAAAGAAATTACTGTATGTATGAACTAACAAGTGTAATATTTTAGGTATCAAAATCAAACTCACATCCTAGTTTAGTTATGGAAATAGTTTTTAATATTTCAGTCAAAAAGCAAAAAAAAGTAACCACTTAAACTTAACCATGGTTAACCATGACCCAGCTCATTTTTAAATCCAACGGTGAGTCATCGATCACATACTGAATCCGACGCAATTAGCTCTGGGTGCTCCTTAGCTCACAAACAAATTGGGAATTAGGGTTTTCTTTCTTCATGTACTCATCGACTTGATCGATGGAAATGGATTACGTAACGGAGTATCCGCATTCCTACATGGATCGTCGTCCTAAGAAACGTCCAAGATTAGATTGGGATCCTTCACATACTCCAAAGGTGCACCTTCTTTTGCTTTTTCTTTTTCTTTTTCTTTTCTTTCTTTTTTCTTATTTTTGTTGGTGTCGATTTCAACCTTTTTTTTGTGAGAAGTTGTTCGGAAAATGAAACATATTTAGCTCGATTTTGAGTATTTTGATCCCAGTTGAAGTCATGGTTCAATGAAAGCTTTAGTTTCATTGCTTGTTGATGTTGTTGGGGAAATGAGAATTTTTTTGCGGAATTTCGAGTGTTTTGATTACATTTGACAATGAATGTTCTGGTGTTATTGATTTTTTTTCGTGTGAGAAGTTCAAATAATAACCTAGAAAGTGATGGTTCGATATTCAGTGTTTTGATTACAATTGAAGTTCTTGTGCAATTAAAGTTTTGTGAGCCTTTGGAAATTATATGTAATTGATGAATTAAGATAGAATATTGGAGGATAAGTTGATGCATAGATTATTGATTAGAAATGTATATTTGAGGTTGTAATATAAATCGGATATCAGTAAAATTTTGTTTATTTAATTTGGATCTGATATTTTACTCCATTTGGAGACTTTACTTTGAGGGGGGAAAGAGAAAAATAGAACTTCTGTTTTTGCTGAAATCCGTATGTTTATAAGAATATAATCTTTTTTAGAGGTTCTTTCGAGTGTCATTGGCATTTGAATTAGCATGATTAAAAGATCAATTGAATCATGATAACCGATCCCAGTAGAATAGGAAGATTTCTGCCTGATATAACTGAAAGGTGTAGTAGTATTTGATCACCCATCAACTCAACAATGTATGATGTTGGTGAGAATGTTGTTTACTGGACTAACTTTTATCAAGAAATAAATAAGTTGTTTCAATAATTCTGTAGTCATTTAATAGTTATGTCAAGCTTAGTGAGTTTTTTGAGTTGGGGATTGTGTAAAAATATTCATCTTGGTTGTTACTCTTGCAAATATTTCAAAATTCAGTTTAGTTTTAAATATAGGGTAGGTTTTTATGTTATATCTTTTTCAGAAGAATATGAACGAATGGTTGTCTGTAGGCTCAGTCAGGAATTTATTATGGGCAAGAGGTTGGCAATTCATCGAGCTATGTGCATTCAAGATTACTACCTGATCATGATAATTTATATGTAAAAGGACTGGCTCAAAAAGGCTCTCCTCCACGGCGAGAAGATGACAAAGATGGACATTACATGTTTGAGCTTGGAGAGAATTTAACAACTCGCTGTAACTACTTTTTTTTCATCACCATGTTATATATGTGTTAGGCTCTGCTTGATCAAAGTAAATGCTAGGTCCTTCTGGTTGCTCTAATATTCCAGTTCTTTCTGGAAGTATGTGTTAGATTCGTGCTGATGCCCATCATTTTGTCCATAAGAAATTATTTCATTATGGTTTTCTAGTTGGCAAATAGAAACCAAATAATGCTTAGCAAATCAGCTATGCGTCCTGATCATTATGCGTAAAGTATATGGAAGTATCCCCCTTTTTTTATGCAAGATATATCTTTACTAATTAAAGAAAGTGAGTAAAAGAATAGCAGGGGAGGAGTGCTTTTTCTTCTCAACAATCCATTTCTCTTCCCAGGCCTAATAAGTGAACATCATGCAAGTGTAAGAAATGAGGTTGAACATTGTTTTATAGGTGTATTTGCTTGTATAAACTTCAGGAGTTGACCTTCCTTCCCAACCTAGTGTGGGCCAAACCAAGGAGTAACATATCTCCTCTCCCTGGCACAATACTGGAAGCTTTTTGAAATCTCAAAATTCATTTCTCATCATGTCTATGTTTGACTGCATATCCTGAACTCCTTTAGCTTAGTTGTATTCAAGTATAGGCCTGTTTCCTCCATAATGTTCTCACTCATTTTTATTCCTGTAATTGCAGATAAAATTCTCAAAAAGATTGGTGAAGGTCAGTCTAATTCTCTTTCCTGATTTACTACTTAATATCACTTCTGTTTGGCCATGGATCTTCTTCTTCAATGTCTTATAATTCACCAGGTACCTTTGGTCAAGTTCTAGAATGCTGGGACAGAGAGAAGAAGGAATTTGTTGCCATCAAAATTATCCGAAGTATAAAGAAGTATCGTGAAGCAGCAATGGTCGAGGTTGACGTGCTTCAGTTGCTAGGAAGATATGATAGGGGTGGAAGCCGGTATGTCTTGTCTATGTTGAATACTGGCTCATTATAAATGCAAGTTTGCATGTGATGGTTAAAGAAGTTCCTTCTTTGCAGTTGTGTACAATTACGGAACTGGTTTGATTATCGTAACCATATTTGCTTAGTAAGTACATTACTGATTTGTAGTAACCTGATATCCCCAACTTTGTGAATTCTATGGGGACTTAAGGTTTGCAATGAATTTAATGGTCTTAACAGGTATTTGAGAAGCTTGGTCCAAGTTTATTCGATTTTCTACGGAAAAACAGTTATCGCGCATTTCCAGTTGATCTAGTTCGTGAAATTGGGAGGCAATTGTTGGAATGTGTAGCATGTGTGTGGTCTATACTTCTTCAATTCACTTTTCTAGTATGAGATACTTGGGCATCTTTTTGTTCTCTTGCTCTCATAGAGTTTTACCTATTGCATTTTACTTTAATAATTTGTCAGTTAAGTTACCATCTTTACATTGCCACTACTATGTTGAAGACACTTCTTCGTGGACTGTGAATGCTTATTGTGTCCTTTGTTTTCAGTCATGCATGATATGCGTCTCATCCATACGGACCTTAAGCCCGAGAATATACTCTTTGTTTCTGCAGACTACATAAAAGTGCCCGACTACAAGGTATAGTTAGGTTCTGTTTCTCAAGCTCTTAGGAGTGTGATATACTCTTTTAATAACTGGAATTTACTAGCAGCTCTGGAGATCATGCCACATCATTTATACCTCTGTCTGCATATGTTCCTTTACTTGCCCTTTGCAGGGTACACCATGGTCACACAGAGACAGATCATTTTATAAAAGGTTACCGAAGTCAAGTGTTATCAAAGTAATTGACTTTGGTAGCACTGCTTACGAACGACCAGATCACAACTATATTGTGTCCACACGACATTACCGTGCACCTGAAGTTATTCTTGGTGGGTTTGGATTTTTTTTTTCCCTCAGCGCAGTTTCACTAATTTTAGGATTGTTCTCTTACTAATTTTACTTGATGTTTGTTTCAGGCCTTGGATGGAGCTACCCATGTGATTTATGGAGCGTGGGATGCATCTTAGTAGAATTATGCTCGGTATTTGCTAGGATCTGATTTTTTTCATTAATCTGTTTGTTTTTGAAGTCAGATGTTTTCATGTTGATGGAAATTGTAGTAGGTGCCAGGTATTCATGTGTGGTGGTTTTGCAGGGTGAAGCTTTATTCCAGACTCATGAAAATTTAGAGCACCTGGCAATGATGGAAAGAGTATTGGGTCCATTACCATCACAAATGTTAAATAAAGTGGAGTGAGTGCGATTTTAATATGTCTATGTCATCAGTTATTATTGGCAATTGACTTACTCCTTTTTTATTTGGATAGTCGGCATGCAGAGAAATACGTAAGGAGGGGTAGATTAGACTGGCCTGAAGGTGCCACTTCCCGAGAGAGCATAAAGTCTGTGATGAAGCTGCCCCGTCTCCAGGTAGATTAATAATTGGTATTCTCCTTTGACACTTGTTGTTTATTCACCAGAATCTTAAACATAAATTCTCTGGGCTTTGCTGCAGAATTTGGTGATGCAGCATGTTGATCATTCAGCTGGTGATCTTATAGACCTCTTGCAAGGCCTCCTTAGATTCGATCCATCCATCAGAATGATGGCTCGTGATGCCCTAAGACATCCCTTCTTCACGAGGGACCAATTCCGGAGGTTATAAGAGGATAATTTTGCTTTGTCATCGCTTCTGCATCCACTGTTCATACCTGTATTGTAATCTTAAGGTGTCGAGTTATTTGGCATTTCTATGAGAAGAGAATATAGTTAGTGAAGTTATGTGACTCATCTGACGGAGAACCTGTATATTATGCTTGAGAGATGTCCTGTCCTTTTTCACCATCTCTCAAGAAATTCTATTGTTGTGGCAGTCCCAAGTTTTTGTTTAGGACCTTAGCCTTTCTGCAATAAGATAATTATATTGATATCCAATACATGATCTGTCTATTTACGTCTTGATAAACATTATATTGCAGTTGGACTTGTCTTGCAACCTCTAGTTCGCATCTCTATCTAACATATATGGTTCCATGATTATGCAGGTGCTGAAAAATCCTTGTATTACTGTTTTTGTTATACACATGCTGTGTTTTAGCTTGAACATTCGACAGATAAGCTGTCATCTAACGTGAGTGGTTTAGTCCCCTTCCCATTGTTTGTAGTTGATTTAAAAGGGAAAGCAATATAAAGGCGCTGTGCTGAAAATGATTTAACAGCCCTTAATAGTATTGGCAAAACAGAGAAGTACAAAGAATGGTAACACGTAATAAAGCTCTAAATCATGTCTTTTGACAGAAAATAAAACAGAAAACCAAAACATGAGTGAAAGAGCAGCCAGCACAAGTAACTGAAGCCATAGAATGGTAACACGTAATAAAGCTCTAAATCATGTCTTTTGACAGAAAATAAAACAGAAAAGCAAAACATGAGTGAAAGAGCAGCCAGCACAAGTAACTGAAGCCATTTCTTGAAGCCAAAATAATGTGGTCTGTTCACTGTTAGCGCTTCGTTATGCACTTCCTGTTAATCAAGACACCAGTTGGAGGACTGGTAACAACAATAGTGCACTGGGCATACAACCAGTAGGAGTATTGAAGGAAACTCCCTAAGTTAGACCTTGCTCTAAATAATCCCTTCACTTCAAACTTCACTCTTCCATTATTCACTTCCTTCTTCAGCTGTTGGCTTTCTTCCAAAGGAAGTCGCACTTGGCTACTCACCAAGTGTACATCTTGAAACCTCGACTCATGGCTCATCGTCGAGAAAGGGTCCATGTAACTGGAAGCCAATAGGTGTCCACCATGATAAAGATCAAGAATGGCATAATGGAAATCCACCCTCCCTTTCTTGTTTGGATTTGTGAAGTTTGCAAGTACAGTAAGATCAGCATTCAGTAGGAATCCCATGTCAAGATAGGCTGCATTGAGTGTGGCACTAGTTATATCAAACTTTGGATTTCTTGGGCGAAATACAAGATAGATGATGAGGATTGCTGCGCCAGCAACTATTACCATGACCCAGAAAAGTGCGCAGAAACCTGCCACTAGCCATGCAAATGGTCTAGTTTTATGCCTAGCGGGCACTCGCACTAGACCTGAACAAAGTAGTCAAAAACTGAGAAGTTCAAAAAAGCATCAAAAGTCTGTTGGGCCTTTAATGTAATAATTATTTGTTCAAGAGAGTAGAAAATTACAATGAAGCGTAATAGCATATATCCCCAGTTACAATCATGTCAATAAGCTCAAAATGTAGTGTTAGGTTATTAGATGTGGCTCGCATCCTATACTAGATTTGTAGTTTCTTGGTTCTTATTGATAGAAGTCCAGTCAATGATGTTTTTCAGCAATTAATGCATCACTTTGTGAACCATATTTATTGTCTATTACTAGTGTTGTTCTCTTGAACACTAAGCTCATCGATGATGATGCATTTTAGTACCTTGATGCCTACGATAAAGCAGGAATTAAGCAAAGGTGAAGCCTGCTATTTGGGCTTCACGTAACTTCAGGGTTTAAGTGAGTCTCTTTAACAACATTTGGACTCACCTGAAGAGTGGCGATTATGTTGGCTATGTTGTCGAGATCCTGAATGTGGCTGCGGATGTCGTGGTGTCGGTAAATGAGAGTCATGACTGGTATGTGGTTGTGGTCCTGAATGCAGCTGTGGCTGGGGATGCCTTGGTGACCCTGGCATTGTTGGATCTGGAAAATAAGAATCACCAGGAGAATGTGGTTGTGGTGTTTGATCTTTTGCATTAGAAGGTGGAAATTGAGAAGAGGAAGGAGGATGTTGTGGTTCATGTGGTGGAAGAAAATAGGGGTTGGTTTCGTGGTGCATTGTGATCAAGATCAAATTTTGGAGATGAAAAAGCAAGATGGAAGTTCGAACACAAAGACAGAATTATTGTTAGTTGTTGTGAGAAGATGGCTTGATGAAGACTTGTAGCAGTAAGGAGGATTGATGAAAAGGCAAAGAATAACAAGTGAGTGAAGCAATGAAGGCAAGCAATCTTATTTTTGATGCCTCCTCTTTTTATATCTTACCGCTACCACTCAACTTTTTTGCACCTAAACATAATCTCCCCTTTTTAATTTATATGCTTACCTTCTTTTAGTTAGGGTCTTAGTTGTTAAATTTTCACTTAAGTTTATGCATTAATTGGGCAAAAGATATTATACAATCAGATTATTAAAAAGTATTGTTGATAACTTTCAATAATAAATATTGAAGGTCATTTCATTTGGACAGAAAAAATATGAGGAAAAAAATTAAAGGGAAAATTATATTCAATTTAGGTGACGAAGAGAATTTGTTACGATACATATGAAAGGAGGATTGTGTAATATTTGAAAGGAAAAATTGCAAGAGTATACATTTTAAGAGCTTAAATTACAAATTATGTCAACACACTAAAATATTTATAATTTTAAGTTTTTTATTTACATTCATGTCATATTAGGTTATTAATATTTTTTTTCTGTTTCTAAAAAGGAAAATTCATATTTAATGACTATTTAATACTATATTGAAAGATTTTTATTCATGTTATTTGTGTATATTTACGTTTCAATCAATGCATTGTGTGTCGTGTACATCTAAGTTTTGTCAGTTCAGATTTGTTTTCACAATTAATTATTAATTGAGATTTGACAACACATTTACTACTTTTTATACTCCCAAAGTTCGCTATTATGGTTTTTTTCTTTTTGGTGAAAAGTTTATGCATATCCTCCTCCAAACGTCTATTGCATATTTCAAAGTGACCTTCCGTTTTTCATTACTATTTCGTCTGTTTCCATACACAATCACTGCTAGAACTTCATTTTTTTTGGGATTTATTGTTGCATGCATTCATCTTCTTGATTTTTCAGTTCCCTTTTGTTTCCCCTTCTCCATTTTTGTTGTTCACCATGTCAATTTTCAAAGAAAAAATCTCTGCTCGA
Organism: Solanum aculeatissimum; assembly: GCA_038996855.1. Taxonomy (NCBI): domain Eukaryota; kingdom Viridiplantae; phylum Streptophyta; class Magnoliopsida; order Solanales; family Solanaceae; genus Solanum; species Solanum aculeatissimum. The sequence continues at coordinate 6,850 of JBCEWC010008640.1, read as the reverse complement.
AAAAGCCCTAGGTTAAATCGAGAGTCTATTTGTTTGGATAGTACTCCTATCTAACCTTCAAGGCCGAGCTTTAATCTCAATGCATTTACTCCTTCCCCAGTTCTAAAGAACACAGAAAAGGGACGCAACCAACTTCATTGTTATTAATTCTTCAAAGACAAAGGATTCCGACAAAGGTCCCTCCAAATCTTTGAAGAGAAAAGGGAAAAAGAAGGTTGATCTACCACATGACGGTGATTTTGAGGATGAAATACCAATATTAAAGAGATTTCGTTTGAATCAGGAAGTAAAATCTGCAAATGTTACATGCAAGATATTCTTTTTTCTTAAAATTCATTTTTTGACATATAACAATAATTTTTCACTATTGTAATTTCATCTTCAAATCTGTTTTTTTATAGACTAGAATTGGTGTTATTGATAAAGATGATAATCGGAAAGACACGAAGCCTAAGAAGGGTATGGAAAAAATTTGAAGAAAACTTCAAAGTATGTAATATTACTTTTTTCTTTTTTTTGTGTGTGTTTATTCTTGACAAATACTCTTTTTGAAATTTCTTAATGTGTCGTTAAGTTTATTACCTGCGCAATTAGTTGTTTGAATTTTATCTTATCAATTTTCTTTTATGTTGGTCAAAATATGGTGATAGTGCATGTATTTGAACTTAGGTGTTCCTTTTTGCTAGGAGGGGGGAGAGGGGGGGGGGGGATATAGTATATGTTGGTTTTGTGTTTCAAGTTTTTGAGATGTATTTTAACCGAACACAACTAATAATTCTGTTTGGTAAATTGTTGACCTAGTTGGTCCCTAATTGGTGACACAATTGGTAAATCTTTTTTTTTTAATCTATTGGTGTTATGGTTTTTTTTTTTTTTGTTATTATTGATTGCTAGGATTGGTTTGTTTGATAAGTTGTTGTCAGCTAATATTCCTTTTTATAGGTTGTGAAGACTGCTAATTTGTTGATTGTTTAGTTGGTTTTATTTTTGTTTTTTATCAAAGTTTTTGGATGAATTCTTCACAGTATGGGTTATTTGGATGTTGCTATCACTTAATGGTGTGATAGTCTATTTTTTATTTTTATATTTTGTTCATATGTTTTGTTTGTTAAACTGTTTGACATAGTTTGTCCATCAATTGGTGGCATAATTGGTAAACCTTTTAATCTCCTTTTGTTAAGTTGCTCTTTTCATCTTTGTTTATTTTGGTTATGATTTTTTTTTTTGTGTTATTATTATTTTTTATGATACTTTATTGGTAAACTATTGTCAGGTAATATTCTCTTTTTAATTTGAGGATACCATCACATTAACCTGGTTTTTAATGATTATGTAGTTGACAGGAGACTTGGTATTTATTTTTTTAACAAACAATTGATAAAATATTTGATTTATTTGGTCTCACTGTTGATAATTTTTTCATGATTTTTTTTGTTAGAATTGTTTATACCAAACATTTTTTTTAATTTGTTGGTAGCATAGTTTATTAATGATGTATTTCACCTTTTTATGGGTGTCACTGTCCTGTAGTCAACATTCAAAGTAGTCTTCTTGGTATCATAGTTGATATAAACATTTGAATTTTGATATTATTAGTATAAGGATGCTTAATAATAGTTTCGTTGACGCCTTTTCTCCTCATTTTTTATGCTTAATAATGTTAGTCTTTGATATTATGTGTTTTATTTTAATCGTAGCAATGATAATACAAAACTGAAGTAATACTTTATGTTTAATTTTGGCCAATTTATTTTCTTGTGTTTAGGAGAAAATCAAACTATATAGATGGTTGTCTTACACAAATTTTAATGTCTTTGTTGAGATCATCGAGCGATTCACCAAACTGAACATGCTTGATATGTTCAAGCAATCCCCATTTGGCTATCTTTTTGAATTACCTCATGTGAAATTCCAACCATAACTTATACGGACTTTGGTGCACCACGAGGTACCGAGTGATTGGAAAGACATGTTCACCTTCAATTTGAATGACTCAGCCATTGCTTTCGGACTATGGAACGAGGAAGATAGAGGTTGATGCAGTTATCGAAAGTAAAGTCACTAAGAAGGTAGTTAGCAGATTTGGTGTCTTGAAAGCTGCAAAGGAATACATTCCAGTCAGTGACAATGTTGTTTGGTCAAAATGATACCCAAATGAAAGAAATAGACAATATGTTCTCTTATTCCTTTTTTCATATATTTTTCAGCTCATGATGTTTTTTGTTAAGACATTTTTGGAATGTCTACTCAAAACAATCATATTACCATAATTTCAATAAAAATTAAAACCAACTACTTATAAGGTCCACCAAAATAAAATCAACTAATTATTAGGTCCACCATTAAACAACTGTGTAAAAGAATACTAAATACATCCATGTCCTGCGCCCCCAAAGAAGAACCATTATTGGTTGACAACTGAATCAACATCAATCCATCAATTTTTAGCCTGAGAATGAGTGCATCATTTTTGTTATGTCCTGTTGATCCACATTTACCGCATGTAATTTTATTTCTCTTGAATTTCACCTCAGTAATTCTCTTTTTTTTTAGTCATAATTTGATGGTCTTCCTGGTCTTCTTTTTACATTTGGTGGATGCACAGTCTCACCAAACACATCGTCTAGAATAACCAAAGTGCTCTCGCATGACAACGGATCAATTGGTATTGCATATGCATCCTGGAAATTGTTGCTATTGTAATAAATTGAACAGTAATCCTCAATATATTTTTTTCTGTATCCAATAACATTGATAAGTTAATTTTTTGATAAATAAACATCGATAAGTGCTTTATTTATCTAATAACTTAAACTCATACCATCATTCGATGCGACAATTTCTCATTATCCAGCAACATCTGATTGTATTTCTTTGTTAAAGTTGTTGTAGTCTCCTTCCTCTCTTGGTTGTGTTTCTCATTCCAAGTTTCAATTGCATGTACTCTAGCATAGGTACTACAGAAAGCTTACGCCCACGCAAAATTGCATTATTGATTCATTCGGCAATATTACTTGTTAGTGTTCATATCCTCTTTACAGCTGAGTATGCGCAGAATTGCTCAAACACGAAAATTTAAACAACCATATGCAGTCATTTGATGGGCTCTTCAAGTTGTAACTGTAAAAGGACTTGTTAGTAACAAAATTTCTAAGGTTTTTAATCAATCTTTTGTCAGGAAAAATAAAAAATACAACTAACAACAAAACCATACAACTGGACAAACAAATAGCTAATCAGTCACAAGGCTACAAAGTTTTGTCACCAATCAAATACACACAAATAAAACCAAATACACATAAATAAAATACAAAAATTAATAAAATAAAAACTTTATGCCATAACCATGTTAACCAACAAAACTACTAAGTATTTAGCTAACTTTCGACCACACAACAAATAATACAAAAAATAAAAATATAACCAAAAAAACCCAAACAACTGGACAAATAAAAAAAATAAGTTGTCAAAAGGGTACAAAATTTTTACACCAATCAAAACACACGAATAAAAAAATTTAAAGAACACCAACAAACTTGCTATTAAAATATAAAAGTTTACAAAATTATTTTTTTTACCCCATCACCATGTTAACCATCAAATTACTAAGTATTTAGCCAACCTTCGACCAAACAAAATGTAATGGTCCGTTAGGTTATTTTAAAAACTAATCTTCTTGAGTTTCAAAAAGTATTATTTGCGTAAATTTTAAAGGAGTCTTTTGGAGTATTCGATAATTTCTGTTACTAAGTTGAAGGGTAATTTTAGATAGTCGAATTAGTTGATGGGTTAAAGGGATAATTTAATTAAAATTCTAGATCACTTATACTATAATTACTAAAATTATGTTAGTATAATTAAGCACTTTTAATACCTAATTAAGTTATAAAAGAAAGAAGAGAAGTGCAGAAGACAAACAACGACAACGTGAAGACAAATTTGTTTCAGGTACAGAGCTTAATTTTTATTTAGATTGATTTTGTGTACTCGTATGGGATTATACTATTTTAGGATAGTATTTAATTGTGAATTAGTAACATGGGTAGGAGGAGTTTTTTTAGTAAAACTATGTGGGATTGAAAGAAAATAAGATTTGGGTGGTAGTTTGGTAATTAGTGTTTGGTATACCAAGTTTAGTGGAAGTTTGATTTGTTAAGAATGGGCAAAGTGGGGTTGTTAAATCATAACAGTAAGATGATGTAATGTTATTCATAGTGCGGCACAATTTCAACCATTAGTAAGTTCGATTTGTAAGTCTTCTAATTGTCATGTTAAGATTTAATTTTTTTTTAATATATTGAAATAGATAATTTAGTATTAGGTGTATTATATTATGTGGTTATCCTTAAATTTATGTTATGTAGAGAAATTGAGACTTAACCCTAGGTTTGAAATTTTAGAAATTGACTATGAAATTGGTTAGTTTTTGGGTCTAGCCTAGACATATAGTAGTTTAGGTATTTGTTAGTTTTGAAATTTTATTGTGATTATTATTTGACTAGACCGTGCTACTACAGATTCTATTCGAAAGGAAAAGACTCAAGTGCTTGATTGATCGTGATTCGACTAAGGTAAGTGGACTTTCAAAACTTTGTAATTCTCGTAGAATTCTCAAATTTTTCTTTCTTCAATGTGTGATTCATAAAATATTTTTAGTATTATAAAAATAGAGTGATTGAATGTAAATGTAAACGTAAATTGGTGTGATGTTGTGACACTTGAATTGAAAATATGGTTAAGTGATGAGCATTCTATATTGAGATATATTGTTGTGATTGGTGATTATGAGTGGATTTGTTTGTGGACTTCATCTCATATTCATTCATTCTATGTCATGCATACTTTCATTAGTTTTGATTATTGATATGAGTTAGATAGTGACAACTGGGGTCAAGGTCTTTATCGGTCGATTTTGTGACTTCGAGGTCATTATCGGCGATGTTGTGATACTGAGATCTTTTCTAGTGATGTTGTGATGACAAGATCATTGTCAGTGATATTGTAATAATGAGATCTTTTCTAGTGATATTGTGATGTCGAGGTCATTCTCGGCGATTATTGCATAAACATTGCATCTCACCCTTGCATATTCTTATATGGCATGATGTTATTTCTGTGATTACTTGTGTTATCACTTCTGAGTTGTGGCTTGTGATTTGAAGTTGTGAAATTGTGAAAAACTATCTCTATTGTGTATTATGTATTATTGGGATGGGCTAATTTTCTATGTAGGTTGTAGTTGTGGAGGTCGGTTGGGATGAAAGGAGTTTGTGTAGTCTATTGGACTTTCTTTGTGTTGTGAGTTGACTTGCTGGGTGTTGCGTTATTTTTTATACTCACCTCTTGCTTCTACACTTGTGTAAGTTCTGAGCCCGGACAGTGAGTAATATTTTTTCTTGATCATTTGAGGCTTCCCAGGAGATTTAGAGAGGTAGTTGTTGTCATTTGGTTGACTCTCTTGTTCCTATTTCTTTTATGCTTTATTCTATTTGTAATGATCCGAAAATTTTTGAAATTCGTAATGGTTGGTCAAGGTTAATATTAAACTGGTCATGGTTGAATTTTGGTAGTCATGGATTGTATTTAAGTGGTCGGATTAAAAAAGGATCGTTTGGTGAAGTAGTGAGGCCGGTTGGGCAGTGGACTTTGAAACGTCATATATTTTGTGAGGGATGAACTGTGTAGGCTGCCATATATCAAATTCAAGAACTTTGAGTTATCTTCACAACACAACTAGTTTTGCTGAATTCGAAGTTTGTATATGAAAGTTATAGTCATTACAGTGGGACTACCCGTGTATGGAAAGATTCTGGAAAAGAGGAAGTAGTCTGAGTCTAGGGCAGGACCACTTGGGAGGCTCTACAAGCCGTGTGAAGGCTCACGGCCCATTAGGAGGTCCGTGGGTTGATCCAGAGAGTGGGTCTGAGTGACAGGCCAAGGCCGAAACCAAGTGAAGTCTCACGAACCACTTCACGATCCGTGTAAGGCCCCACGGTCCGTAAGGGGGTCCCGTGAAGTATCCAGAGAGTTCACCAAGGTTCGGGGCTAGACTCCGGACCAAGTGATGCTCCACAGACCAGTATACGGTCCGTGTACACCTACACGGTCCGTGAGACCTCTCGTGAACTGATCCAGAAAGTCCTCCAAGAGTTCAAGCCAAAGTCGAGGCCAAGTGAATCCACACGGACAGGTTCACGTTGTAGACCTTCCGTGAGACACTATTTCAGTGATTTAATCCATTTCATTAATGGGTAATTCATAATTTAATTAGATCCTATGCCCCTTTTAGGCTTTCTAAGGTCTCCTAACTCCCCTAAATTAAATCCTAATCCCTTTTCATCCATTCTAACACTCCTAAATTCTCTCTAAAATTCTCTCAATCCTCTTGACCTCTATTGATGAAATCTTGAAAAAATTCATCTTTCTTGCAATTCCATTCAATTCTCTTGATTAATTCCAAGGTATGTGGGTTTTATTCATGGATTTCCTTTCATCCATGATAACCCAAGAACCCTCCTCTTTAATTTATGAATTTAAGCTTCCTTTAATTATGGGTTCTTTAATTCTTGAAGTATTTCATTGCATTGAGTTATGGGCTGTAGAAATTAGGTGATTTAATGATGATTTGAGTTTGAAATTTATGAAAGGTATGGAAATGCTTGAAGGATCATTGTGCATGTCCCTTTAATGGTTTAATATGCATGGGTAAATTACATTATGTTTTGAATTGGATTTTTATCATGGATTATGTTGAATTGCCTATTGAATTATGATTTTAAGGTTTGAATCTCCATTACCCATGCACTTGATCTCTCATTCATGGCATATGCATTGAAGAATGGTTATGATG
>JBCEWC010008639.1:0-19719 GCA_038996855.1 Solanum aculeatissimum | reverse complement strand
AATTTTGACATGCCTATTTAATTTTTTTATATTATGTAAATATAAACCCATAAATAAATAAAATTTAAAAATTTGATTTGACAAAAAATTATTTTATATTATGTAAATATGAACCCAAAAATGAAAAAAAAAATGAAGTTAATTCTTAATCCAAGGACTATTCTTCTATAATACGGCCTACCAAACAGGTCCATAGTGTAAGTCTGCAAGGAAAGTGACATTGAATTGTAAATTCTTAATCCATTAACATATCCTTTATAGGTAGTGCATTGCTCTACATAACACATTTGATGGTTGGACTTATATGAGTGCGAAGTGGTGCTACTTCTATGAAATTATGAAGATTTCTAGAGCACTCATGAATTCCAAGATATGTGTAAGACATTTCAGTGCAAAACCGCGATAACAACAAAGATTCTGCAAGTGTGATGTGATAGATAAGATTCTGAACTTACAATAGAATTTTTTATTCATCGAAGTTCTAAACTTCACCCTGTGTTCTGTAAGTACAATCTTGTTTATCTAAATCTGGTTCATGTCTACAAGAAGCTAGATTCGACGCATGATTTTTGTATGTAGAAACCCAGCAAATTTTTTATTTCATTTTTTTCTAATTGTTATTATTTTTTATATTTGTGGAGATCATTAAAAAAATAATTAGAATATCTCAAACGTATAATAATCATCCTTGAATTTTCTGTAATTTTTTCAGCCTTTAATGCTTTAATTATGAGAGTTATTGAACATCGATATCCCCTAGCATTGTTTGACCTCTTTTCCTTTTTCAAATTGCTACGTTAACTTTCAATTTGGACATTATTCTTTATGATTAGCAATTACTCTCCTTTATATCCACTATTAATTTTCTTGAATTCTAATTTTTTAATCAACCACTCTTATGGTATAGATCCTTTTTCTATGTATATTCACAATGATCTTTCCTATGGAAGATATAGAAAAGAACGAATTCTTCCTTAGATGTAGAACAAGAAAAATGCTTCTTCCTATTGTTTGAGTTACTGGTTTTCTACCAATTTAAAGATTTTTTTTAGATTTCTTCTATCAATTTAAAGATTTTGTTAGATTCTAGCACTTAATTTTACTAGTCATACTGTACGCACTTTGTGCGTGACTAAAACGTATACCTTTTTTTATTTCTTTCCATATATTTTAAAAGTCAATATTATAAATATAATTAAATAATAATTTAAAGAAAAATGGTAAAAAAACGATTTTGTCTAAAACAGAGTCCTTTAATGAAGGGCAAAAAGTTCAAACAACATTTCTAAGGGTCTTCACACTTTTAATATAGTATAGATAGATAGATATAGATAGATACTAGAAGAACTTATTAAATGCCGGAAGATACACCTACACCAAGGTAAAATATTCTTAAAAACAGTGTCAATGAGCATGCCTCTAGCTTACATGAATTTGTGATTTCAATAGTTTTACAAAATTATCACTACTATAAATTATCTTTACATACTATATAAATCCTCTCCAAGCCAACGCGGATTGTAATATTGACCCGTACTAGCAGTCTCAACAAAGATTTTTGAAAACAAAGTATGTAAGAGTATCATTTGGTTCAAGTCGATACTTTTGCATACAGTAAAAGGAGTATTATTACCAACAACTAAGTTGAAAACAATAAGTTGGATGTCAATAAAAATTGAACGTACAGCTTTTAATCTCCACAGCTCCATCTTGATTGCCATCGAAGTATGACTTCATTAGCAGTGTGTTTATTATATGCTCCAAATGCAAATATTACCCACCTATAATCTCAAGTTAACAAAACAAAACAAAGTGTTGCAAGTGGTGATCACTAGAGAGAGATTTGGTTTAACTTGCTTCCCTTCGGTTCACTATTTTTTAATTCTTGTTTGTAGACGCACTTTGAAATCTTCTTTTTGTGTGTGTGTTGGTTGTAGTAATCACATATAAACATCAGTGGGCATCCTAATGATTTCTTTCATCATCCTTGGTACTTTGAAATCGATAACTAAAACAAAGAAAAAACCAACGCTTGATCAAGTAACAGAACGTTCAAACTATAAGAGTTCTAACATTCAACAACTTTCTAACAGTTAAAGATGAGTCTGAAGTACATAAGCGACCAGTCTAGAAAGTTTCATAAAGTATTATGTTAAGTATTTCCAAGTACAACTATCATGCCACGAAAAGACAAAATAGACTTTGTGGGGAACAGGTATTCCAACCATTTGTGTCTGGTCGTTCAAATCCAACATCCAGTCCACATTTCCATCCAGGACAATATAGAGGCACAAATCGCAAGATCAGAAAGGTTACCATTCCATCCATACAGATGAAATACAAACAAAAACCAAAAGAAAACATGAAAGAGCAAACAACAATTCTCCAAGATGAATAAACTAGTCAATGCGGTGAAAGTTTTATCTAACATATATAAGGTCATTCGACAAGAAAACAATGAAAGACCAATAAGGCAAATTACTGAGAAGAATTACAATATTATGAGTTTACATCTATCTTGGCAGTCACTGTGTGTCCGTTCTTCACTTATTCCTGCTCGTCTAGCTTCAACAGATGGAAAGGCATTGAATAAGTCAAGGGGCTGAGGCAGTGTTAGAATGAAACCCAAAAGACTATGACTATAAATTTGTTACAATAACTGGATCAGCGCAAAGACTTCCAAGCTTTAAGACGAGGGACTCCAATTCAGTTGTGGTGTGTGCAAGGAAGACATATGGACACTTGTCTGCAGTCATCACTTTGATACGGGGAACCAACAACAATCTGACACTAAAACTGCCTTTTCACCAAAATATATTAGCAGGGACCTTTTCCAGAAAGTTAATTCTCACACCATATATGTCATGCCAACCTGCATTAGATGCGAGTGTGGTACACTCAAACTGGCAACTTCCCTCCTGCAATTCTTTCTAAGGAAAGCATAGAAGTAATTTATGAAAAGCTTCTTGATGAACCAGGAACTTTTCCTTGCCCTAATATTTCCATGAGCAAGGAGGTAAACCACACCAGATTCTTTGGCCTTGCGTAAAAATGAGAGCTCCTTCTCAAAGGACTGTTCAGCATCAGACTTGAGCAACTCAAACGAAGGGCCAGGTTTCAGGTCTACTGAAGTGCTTTCTTCCACAACTGCCTTTCCGGTATCCTTAAAATCAGCTAAGAGAGGAACCCCAAGTGAGTATACACTCCCATTGGGGGCAACAAGGACCCTTGAAAAGGCATGCACTTCTTCAGAGTCTGATTCACCATTGCCATCGCTTTCAAGTGACCGCTCCTGAGCATCTCTACGAATGAACTTCTCTAGACTTTCAATCAGTAGCTGCTCAAAAACCTGTTGGTTTTCTTTGTGAATATCCTTGTAACCGTATCTGTCATTTCAACGAGATTGGACCAAAATATTAGTAGCCAAGTTCCACAGCAAAAACAAAAAACAAATGCCGCAAAGAAAATGCACTATACAAAGGAAACTGTCGAAATTCATCAGTATCCAAAGCATGGGTCCAAATAGAATCATGACAGAAGAACTGTCCATAGAAGTTTGGCAATTACAAAATTAGGTATCATAACATAGGCAGGTTCCAGTTTCTCACAGGTAACTGTCCAAATACCACATTTATTTACAAATATCAACTGCCATGCAGCAGTCTTTTTTGTAGAATTTATACTAAGTTCTCCTTAGCCATGTAAATCAGACCACATAGTCTAAAGTCTAAACAAATCAGTAGACATGAAAATAAATTAGCATGCTTACCTGGCAATACAACGAAATATGTGGTAGCCTCTGGGGCAGACCCGGCGAAACAGGAACCTTTCATTTTGAGGTACTACAGGCACAGGAATGTATTTTATACAAACAAAAATTATCATTGAATGAACAGCAGGGAGAGTGGTGAGAAAATGTCCAAATATAGCTGGTATGCCCTTTGCCAGTTCATTATAAAGCAAGCCAATTCCAGGAGCTCTGATTGTTCCAAGGTTGGGGCCTAGTTCACGTAGCAAATCCATAGACATCTTTTGCTTGACTTCAGTTTCATACTGCAGCTTGCTTCCATAATTCCATACGTACATAATAAAAAACAAGACTACAGCAAGAACCAGAATAATCCAACTTCCATCCCCCACACTCCATAAAACTGATGAGAAAAATATTAACTCCAATCCCAAGAAGATAACAACAAAACTAAGCACAATAATGATGTTGATCTGCCATATCAGAAGCATGACAATGGTAACTAGTATTGTTGTCATCATCATCACACCAAGCTCGGCTATTCCTGCCAGACGGGATATGCATCAGACTAGAAGTCTACAACAAGCCAGTCTAAATTTCCATCTAATAATGCAGTCTAGAAATTCACAACAGCATACCCAGTGTAATCCCACAAAGTGAGGTCTGAGGAGGGTAAAGTGTATGCACACCTTACCCCTACCTTGGAGGTAGAGAGACTATTTTGGATAGACCCTTAGCTCAAGGAAAAAGAATAGTCAAAGCAATATAGAGAAACAAATAGAGGAAATGAAGAAATAATGGAAAATACTATAGAACCTGACAAATCATCTTCAACAATAGTCATAACAAGATAATACAATAATCTAAGTACAATAATCGACGGACAATAACCAAATTTAAAGGAAAAAAAACTAGAAGAGTAACACTACCACTAATAGAAAGGCTAATAGCACATGCGGATTAGCGAGACAACGCTTGACTATCTAGTTAATCTTCCATCCTAAGTCATGTCCTCCATAACCTCCTGTCTAGCCAATACTCTTCTGCTTCATATAACATAACTAGTCTAACCACCGCTCTGTAGAACTACAGGACTCCGAATGAGAGCCTCCATTTCATCCACCTTGCACCAAGACGATATGTAACATCATCGTCAATCTCCCATTTCCTTGATAATAGACCCAAGATACTTAAAACTTCCTCTTTTTTGAATAATATGTGTATCAAGTCTTACTTCCACGCCAGCCTCACGCATTATGATATAGAACTTGCACTCCAAGTATGTTGTCTTGGTTTTACTCAGCCTGAACTCTTTAGACTCCATTAAAATTGAAAGGATTCCATTATTTTACTAGTCAAACTGATTAGGGTTTCTAAATTGAAATCCAACTGTCCAAGCAACATATGAGTAGTCTTCTGCATCTTACGTAACAGGCCAAAACAGTTTCATCACAAACAAATAAATGGTCACTACATGTTACAATATCCTGTGGAACTAATTCGTACAATACATTATGATATATTTGGATCCCTTTTTAACAGCTGAAAAATATAGTCATGACCTGCAAGTTAATATTGCTTCATCCCATTTCACGCGACACATTTGACTGAACATGGATCAAAAACTGAGCAAAATCAAGTGCATAGTGTAAAATTGCAAGACTAGGACTACAAAAAAATATTGAAGGACAAGAAATTGGATGTTAAGTTGTTTTTCTTTTTCCAAGAGATTCTTTCCTGGTAAATGTACTCCTACAAAATTCCATTTCTTAAAAGTTGTTGTTTACCTTAATCCTTCAAGTAGTCACTTTGAATGCTCCCTTTAATGATTATCTACATGCCAGCTTCTAGTTAAGTAACACTGATATCCTAACTAATTGAAACTTGGTGATGACAAAGATCAAATAACTGAACAGAAAAAAATTATAACTGTGGAAGGGATCAAAACTGCAGCATTTCATGGATAATTTAGAAAACATGCAGTAATTGGAGGGTTTATATTTTCAAAAACCAGATCAATCAATATAACATCTAAGTTTGGCAAATCAAAAGTCAAACAAGGTTTATAAGCAAGCCCAAATCCATGCAAGAAGGCTAGTGGATTAATGCAATTCAAAACCCATCAGAAAACTTTTCTACATGGAAGGATCCGAGTACATTCAAATGACACTAATCAAAATCCTATTCCGAGAAAAATAGAAGCTAGGGATTTATGCCTGCCCAGAGATTTGATACATCTCACATTAGTTTGGTGTAATCCAAAAGTCAAAATATGACTGTAGATGGACAAGGCATTTAAATATAGCATTAGAAGACCTTGAACACTTAGCTCTCATTTGTTTGCACTTAATGGAGGTCTGAATCTGAATCATTCAGATCTTAGCCCAATAAGTGCATTTGTTCTTTTTTCACTTTAAAACATCTTAATAGATCCGAATGAATCAAACCTGTAACAAAGTCTAAATATCATTTAGACCCTTAAAATACTTGATATGTTATTTTTGAATATTAACTTATATTATTATTATTATTATTTAGACCAAGTGAAGTGCATCAAAGATGAGGAGGGTGAGGTGTTGGTGAATGAGACTTTCATTAAGCAAAGGTGGCAAGCTTACTTTCACAAACTCTTAAATGAAAAAGGGGACAGAGATATCGAGTTGGGTGATTTGGTGCACTCTGATAGTCATCCAGATTTAGGCTACTGCAGGCGTTTCAGGGGTGAGGTTAGACGTGCTATTGGTAGGATGAACATAGGGAGAGTGATCGGACCTGATGCGATTCCGATGGATTTTTGGAAGAGCGCCGATAAGAATGGCATGGAGTGGTTTATTAGGTTGTTTAATGCTATTTTGAAGACCACTAAGATATTCGATGAGTGGAGGAGAAGTACAATGGTTCCATTGTACAAGAACAAGGGTAATATTCAAAACTGTAACAATTACAGGAGTATCAAGTTACTAAGCCACTATGAAGGTGGTGGAGAGAGTGGTGGAGATGAGGGTGAGGAGAGGAGTGTGTTTCAAAAAATCAATTTGGACCTGCATATGGTATTCATAGATCTTGAGAAGGCCTATGACAAAGTTCCGAGGGATGTCCTATGGAGGTGTCTATAGGCGAAAGGTGTTCCACTAATGTATATTAGGGTGATAAAGGACATGTATAATAGAGCCAAAACTCGAGTAAGGACGGTGGGAGGAGACTCAGAGTTTTCTTATTGAGATGGGACTTCATCAAGGATCTGTGTTAAGCCCCATTCATTTTGCCTTAGTGATAGATGAGCTGACATGGTCTATCCAGGAAGAGGTTCCATGGTGTATGTTATTTGCGGATGACATAGTACTGATTGATGAGACCAGGGATAAAGTTAATGATAGATTGGAGGTTTGGAGACATACTTTGGAATCCAAAGGGTTCAAATTGAGCATGACCAAAACAGAATACTTGGAGTACAAGTCTAGTAATGCGAGTGATGAAGCGAACATTGAAGTGAGGCTTGCCACTCGACCTATTCCTAATAGAGAAAGCTTTAAATATCTTGGGTCCATCATCCAGGGTAGTGTGATATCGATGATGATGTCACACATCGTATGGGGCAGCATGGATGAAGTGGAGGCTTACCTCTGAGTATTGTGTGATAAGAAAATATCACCTAAACTTAAAAGGTAGATTTTACAAAATGGTGGTTAGACCGTCGTTGCTTTAAGGGTGGAGTGCTAGCCAGTCAAAAACTCACATACCCAGAAGGTGCAGGTTGCGGAGATGAGGATGTTGAGATGGATGTGGGTCATACCAGGGGTTATAAGTATTGGGGGGAGGTGATTAGACAGGATATGGCGAAACTTCACCTCACCGAGGACATGACCTTAGATAGAAAGGAGTGGAGGTCGCGTATTAGGGTAGAAGGTTAATAGACTTGTGTTATAGTAGGTTAGTAGGATTAGTCGTGTCTTTATATCTTGTGATGTTTTTTTCGGCTTATATTGGTTACTTTTATTGTATTTTTTATTATCATTTGCTTTCCACTTTAGTCGGTTTTCTTTTTCATATCTAGTATCTTCTGCTTTTGGGGCTTGATATTTTTCAGACGAGGATCTTCCGGAAACAGCCTCTCTATCTCTATGAGGTAGTGGGATTCCACTGGCTATGTTGTTGTTGTGGTATTATTATTATAATAAATTTTACCTCCAATCTCCATCTACATCTCACCTCTCTTGACAGTATTTTTGCACTAAGTTCATCGGATGTCCAGATCAGCCAAATGGGACAGCATAGTTTGATATTTGATGGCCTAGATAGGGCCCAGTGGATAAATATGGCGTATCAGAGAATGGTGGATATGGAAGACGCTGATGGAACTAGAGGTTCTAATAATTGGAGTAGGCAAGATGGATTGTAGGAATTGGGAAAGCAAATGAATTGAAAACTGAATCTATTTCCTAAAAAATTGGAGTTGGGATAAGCTAGACACTCAAAGTGTAAAGGAAGAAAAAAGAAGAAAATTTGGATAAAGATGCAGCCATTACAAAAATGTTCTCGAGATACTAACCAAGATGCTGACAATGACACCAGAAAGAGCCGCGATGAAATTCTTTGTGAAATCTAATGGTATTGTTATTGCCACAAACTGGAAAAATTGCAAAAAATGATTGAAGTCATGAAATAGGAAATCTAGAATTAAGTCTCTTTCACATCTTTTGACCTTTTTTTCCAGTTGTATCATTGTTCTGTATTTGATTGTACAAGAATAGGTAGCTTATGGTTGATTTCATTTTGTTTAAGATTTTCTGCAATATCTTACTAATACAATAGTTAATTAATTTTTTAGTTTAAATTATTTTAATAGGTTGCGATGTGTATACATTACACTCATTCAGATACTGAAAAAAAGCAAACAGTCTATTATTTAATGTCCAGATCTCAAGACAACATCTTGATATTCAGATTCAGACATCTTAATCTAATCGAAAACAAATGGGGCCTTACTAAAAAATAAATATCAAGACCTTCAACATATGCACCAGATAGATCCTAGTAGTAATAGGGAAAACACCACAAGAAAAGAACAAAAAAATAGTAGCAAAGACATAACTAAGTTCTAATGATAGAGGAATGGGCATTACCATAAGCATTTCCTATTTCATATATGCTTGAGATAGAACAAACCACCACCAAGGACAATGCGAGAAGAAACCAGTTCATCACTGGGATATATATCTGACCCATGAACTTTCGAGACGTATGAATAATTTTAAGGCGAGGGAAGCAGCCTAGGGCTGTGGATTGTTTAATGCAAGAGAAAGTTGCTGTGGTCATTGCTCTACTGGAAATCACTGCAGCTACATTAGAAATCAAGAAGACAGGCCAGAAAGCTCCACCTGCATCATGAATGGAAATTTTCACTAAAAAAACTTGGTTTTTTACTCCCTTTGGGTTCATAAACTTTTATCACTGAAAGCATAGAGATTAAGGATCACTTGCAAGTAAAATTATATTGAAAATTAGTGTTATCATTTTTTTCATAGCAAGTAAACAAGGGCTGTCAGGGTAAGAACAGAACCAGAAATTTACTTGGCACAGAAGAGAAGAAAGCCTGTGTTGTGTCAGCATGGTTCTCCATAAGATAAGCAGCTTGACCAAGGTAACCCAACAGAAGGCATGGCAGCACAAGGAACACAAAGGTAAGCTGTAAACAAGAAGTTTGATATTCAATAAACGTCTATGAAATCGGAAAAAAAAAAAAGAATTATCAAGAATATAAAAGGGGTAGGTATAATTATATCAATACACCTCCCACCACCCCACTCCACTCCACTCCACTACCAACCCCAGCAACAAAGCCTATCACCAGATCTGTTGCTGCATACCTGGACTGATCTCACAGAAAAATAACAAAGATCTGCAAACATTGCCTCAGAACCTGAATTTTAGAAATGATGATCAACTTTATATCCCAGAAAGTAGAGAGAAATAATGATATTATAGAACAAAAAAGTTTATCCCCAAAAAAAGAAAGATTGAGGAATTATATATGTTCTTAAAACTCATGGAGAAAATGAACAAGAAAATAGAGAAAAATGCTTACAGACACACACTGAAGTATATTTCTTTGGAAGGCCAAGAAAATGTCAACAGTAAGGAAAACATGTGACATAAAAGGTGAGTATAAGATGTCTTCATCCAAATGGAGAAAAAGCATCAAGAGATTATTGTGCCTAATATCTATGCCAAGTGGAAATGTTTAAGCAATTGATCTATCTCTCAAAAGAGAGGTGCAGAGTCAAAATTTATCTGACACGTGTTTCATCTGCGTGCTTGTCCTAAAAATTCAAGTTACATTTTAGCGAAGAAAATGGAAGAGCCGCACCTAACTTTGTGATACCAAACCCTAAAACTTAGTTCTTGAGACAGACATTCTAAAACATAAAAAAATTCCCAGGACACAACCACTAAAGGACAATGCAAAAACAAATGGAGAGTAGCATTCCATTATGGGTTTACCCCAAGACCATAAACCGACTCAGAGACGAGCTTAATCTTCTTCTGTTGCATATAGTGAAGCAACACTCAAAGCTTTTATTGGAATTGATTGCCTGTTTGGCCAAGCTTTTGGGAAGCCAAAAGTGTTTCTTTCTTAAAGTGCTTGTTTTAGAGTTGAGGTTCTTTCACCAATTATAGGAAAAAAAATGTTTTTGAGTAGTGGCAGAAGTTGTCTTTCAAAAGCTGAAAAAAATAAGTGTTCCCCGAAACACTTTTAGATCCTTGGCCAAGCACAATTGCTGCTCTGATATTGACAAACTCTACTTTCCAAAAGTACTTTTTGAAAAACACTTCTGACAAAAAACATTTTTCAAAATAAGCAAATTTTGGAAGCTTGACCAAATAAACCAACCTTCCAAAAGTTCAAAGCCAAATTAAAAGCACTTGAAAAAAGGGTTTGGACAAGAAAGGATAAAATAATTAAATGTCTGATTGCTCTAGAACAGAACTCAAGGTTGCCTAGACAGGGGAAGATTCAAATGGACTATTTAGTTCAAATGATATTGCTATACCTTCGTGTTTCACACACACATTTTCAAGAATGATTTCTAATTTATGATACATACATAAACTTCCTCTGCAATTCTTTGAGATAAATCAACTGTCATATCGCCTAATGATTGGCAACTCAAAGGCCACATCCAGTTCCTTTCTGTTGAAATGTACAACAGGTATAGCAATCCTTGTGAACTTGAAAGAGCGTTCACTGTGAAGCTTGCCAAAGGAAAATCTCACATCGCAAAGGGATGACAAAAAATTAGGGGTCACTAAACGGAGAGTTCAGGATTCAACTGTGCCTCTTTTGGGTAAAATCCAAGGGGACAAAATCATGAGGCCCTAAAGGTTGGATCAAAGGGGAAAATACCATGGCAGTTGGGCTTGAGTCGTTACAAGCAGTATCAAAGCCGATACCTCCACTAGTACAGTGGTGAAGCAAACCTAAGTGACGACTGAAGACACCAAATCTCTCAGGATGTGAGTCAAACAGCCCGTAGACTGTTGATCGTTGAATTTGAAAGGGGGTTCCTCATAAGGTTTACCTTGGGTAGATCACACATCAAAATGGGAGGGAAAAGTTAGAGGTCAAATGATAAATTCAGGATTTAATTGCCAAGGTGCCTTTAGGGTCAAACCAAAGGAGACAGAATAGTAAGGCTGCAAAGGTTGAGACATAGCTAATAATACCTAGCCAATTACAACGGGTCATATATTTACTTACTACTCCCCCTCTGGTCCATTTTATGTGGCACTCTTTCTTTTTTAGTCCATCCTAAAAAGAATGTCACCTTACTAGAATTAGAAACAATTTAACTTTAAAATTCCCCTTTTACCCTTAGTGAAATGATTTCAACCACATAAGTATCTATGGATGATTTTAGACTACAAGTTTCAAAAGTCTTCCTTTTTTCTTTTAACACTGTGTCAAGTCAAACGGTGCCACATAAAATGGGATGGAGGGAATACTTGATTAAATTTGCACAGCCTACAACGGAAAGAGTTATAATAGGGAGATTGGATTTCTACGCAATCAGACGCATAGATTAGTAGTCAATAAAGTGGAAGGAAAACTGTGTGGTCTCAAGTTTTCAAAAAAGAGTACATAGGTGATTTCTTCTCACTTGCTTAAGATCAGTTGGCATTGTTACCCGGTACATGTGTTGGTGAGGCGTAGCAGGTACCCAGTGGAATAGTTGAGGTGAGACAAGTTGGCCAGGACATCGTCATAAAAAAAATTGGATCCCTACAACAAAATTAGGAATGGAGTAATGACATTTGAACCAAAGAACTATCATAATGTCACCAAGTAACATGACTAAAACTAGCACAATGCATTATCGAGAACTCCAAGTTTGAGTCTAAGTTGCAAAAAACACTAGGTTTGCATTAATCATCTAATTTTTGGAATTATACTTCCACAAATTATGCATATACAATGTTAAGATCAAATGGAGAGCCTTGACTAAGAAAAAGGCCCAGAAGTGGGGGGTGGGGGGGGGGGGAGGGGAGTTGTTGGCAATGGGGGAATGGAGGAGTAGCGGAGATGCGAGTAGTATTTGGTCTGCGACAACGACTTGTATTAGAGAGGCAGTTAGAGAGATGCTAGAGGTCTCGAAGGGTTACTCTAGAAGACATTAGGGGGAGCTGGTGGTGGAATGAAGAGGTCCAAGGGAAGTGGAAGCCAAGAAAGCGGCATATCTAAAGCTAGTGGAGAGCAAGGACGAGAAGGATAAAAGGACAAATAGAGAGGTATAAGAAAGCGAAAAAAAGAGGCAAAGTTGGTGGTTATGGTGGCAAAGACGATAGCGTTTGGACATTTGTATGAAGAACTTGGGGACAAAGGCAAGGACAAGAAGTTGTACAAGCTAAGCCAAGGTGAGAGAGAGGAAGGCTTATGACTGGGACCAAGTGAAGTGCATCAAAGACGAAGAAGGTGCAGTATAGGCAAATGAGGCACATATTACACAGATGGCAGAGTTACTTCCATAAATTCTTGAATGAAGAGGGGGACATGAACATTGTGCTTGTGATCAAGAGCACTTCGAGAGTTGTCGAGATTTTGGGTATTGCCAACATGTAAGCATTGAAGAGGTGGAAGAGGTTATGCATAAGATTAACAATAGAAGAGAGTTCGGGCCATAAGAAATACCGATGGAATTTTGGGGTATCAAGAGGATATCCAAAACTGCAATAATTATAGGGGTATCAGGTTGCTAAACCACACTATGATAGTTTGGGAGAGTGGTGGAAGCAAGGGTGAGGAGTGTGTCTATTTCATAAAACCAATTTGGATTCATACGATGGAAATAGACTATAGAAGTCATTCACCTTATGAGGAGGTTGGTGGAGCAATATAAGGAGAGGAAGAGAGACTTGCATATAGTGTTCATAGACTTGAAAAAAGATTATGAAAGTCCTGAGGGAGATTCTCTATAGATGCTTGGAGGCTACAGGTGTGTTGCTATCGTACACTAGGGTGATTAAAAATATGTATGATGGTGCTAAGACATGAGTCAACACTATGTAAGAAGACTCAGAACACTTCTGGTCATGATGAGTTGTAGTGCACCAGGGCTCCGGTTTTCACCCATTTTATTTGCATTGACGATGGATATACTGACGTGACACATTCAAGGGGAGGTGTTATGGTGCATGTTATTCGCGGGCAATTTTATATTGATTGACAAGACGCAAGGAGCCTTAATGTGATACTAAAGGTTTAGAGACGGACCTTGGAGTCAAAAGGTTTCAAGTTGAGCAAGACCAAAATCGAGTGCTTGAAGTGCAAGTTCACTAACGTGACCCATGAAACGAACATGGATGTGAGGCTTGACACACATGTCATCCCCAAGTGAGGAAGTTTCAAGTACCTGGGGTCAATAATCCAAGGTAATGGGGAGATTGATGAGGAAATGGTTGATTGAATGAAATGGAGGCTTGCACCGGCATTATGTGTGATAAAGAGTGTCCCGCCAAGACTTGAAGGTAAGATCTGCAAAGTGGTGGTTAGACTCACTATGTTATATGGTGCAAAGTTTTGGCTAGTCGAGAACTCCCATGTCCAGAAGATGAGAGTAGCAGAGATGAGGTTGTTAAGATGGATGTGAGGACATACCATGACAGATAAGATTTAGAATGAAGATATTTGATCCAAGGTAAGCATGGCACCCATGGAGGATAAGATGCAGAAGTGAGGTTGAAGTGATTCGAACATGTGAAGATGCCCTCAGTAAGGAGGCGTGAGAGGTTGGCCGTAGTGAGCTTGAGAGGTAGAGGTAGGCCTAAAAGTATTAGGGTGAGGTGATTAGGTATGATATGGTACAACTTCAACTTACCGATGACATAATCCCTTGATTGGAACCCGGAGGATGCAAAGATCGTAATTTAGATAGGAAGTTAATAGGTAGTTCAACGTATTGCTTTCCATTCGCAGAGTATTAGTATTATTCTTGTTTTGTTCTTATTCATGTTTTTATTGCTACGTGTTATTTCTTTGCCCTCAAATATGGTATTATCATGTTGTTTCTGCTTGTTGCTATTGCCTTCTTTAACATCATTCATTGAGTCAGGGGGTCTATCGTGAACAACCTTTCCACCTTCCTAAGGTAAGGGGTGCTCTCGAGTTGAAAAGGCCACTTTCGTATTAAGTCAGTCTCGCACTAGGACTCCTCTCCACTTACTCGTAACAGGCTTTTCTTCGGTAGAAGACTTCTTTCGAATGGCATAATTGTCCGACACTACGTTCCTCTATCTTCAGCTCCAATCCTTCGGTTTCCAGATTGGAATACGGAGTTCCATGTTCATACTAACGCGTGTACGAATCCAAAGGTGTGTGGCCCGTGATGTATTGATCCTTTCTTTCTAGCTCTCTCTATTGCTTTTTCCCCCAAAGGATTGCTCTCCTATCTTTTGATTAGATAAGCAGGACAAATCCCTCTGACCCACATCTGTCAACTCACCTCACCCTGAGGCACCTCATCTTCTCATTTTGTCGTTGCTCATTTCCGTTAGCCGAAGTGTTTGGCCTTTTCTTTTCCGCAAGAAGAGGAAAGAAGAATGTTAAAGAAGTCCCTATAAGTACTTCGCTTAGCCTTTCTATAGTCTTTCTTCCCCGCTTCCCTCAAAGCACGCTCTTTTATCCATGCGCATGGTTCTTACTTTCATTTCCCCCTCCTCACGTAGGATCATATTCGTTGTCCCATGTTAGGAAGCATTACTCCTCTTTTTATTCAGAATTCAAGAATACGACCGATACGATTAATTGGTCTGCTGTAAATGGACAGATTCCCTTGTGCACAAATAGGTCTTCCTAGAATCAGCTCAACGAATGGCTTGTGCAAGAATCCGATTCCCCTAAGGTAGGTTTACTCTACTCTCCTAAACCCCACTTGGTGGGATTACATTGGGTTTGTTGTAGTAGTGAGAAGAAAAAGAAAAATTGCATATTCTAATCGCAAATTGCAATTTAAGGGTTAAAAGGAAAGCAACTTGTAGTCCAAGGAAAGATGTAAAGAGCATCTCAGCAAGAAGATAATCATCTTTCTTAGATGAAGCAATTTAGGGGCGGTATCCATGGTAAGTGCAAGTCTTTTGCTTCTTTCTAAAGCTGACACAAGTTCATCCCACTGCCCTATTTTCAAGGGTGTTCTCTTTAACTAGCAACTCAAGGTCTGATTTTTTAGTTCCAAACTCTTTTTTTTTTCAAAAGTGAATATATTTGCAGAAAGAAGATAGTGAGGTAAGCTTGCAAATACATCTCATGCTGTAAAAGTACATGCAAAAATAGAGAATCCAAACATAAGAACGAAGGCTTGTTATATGCCTTCTAAATAAAGAAAAAAGAACACCTGTATTCACTCAAGTAACCCCAAGACCAAACAAAACAAAAAAGAAACATAACAGTGCATTTTTTTGTGCATGGTTCTGATTACAAGCTCAGTGTCAAGTCTTAATATCGGAAACATCTATTATCAAGAGTTACCTGTTGCACAAAGAAGACAGCCCCCAAGAGAGTACCATGCCTTTGTTGAATTGCGCTTAAAGTAATAGTATATATGAACTGGATTAAATGCCTTCCAAACACTAGAATCATACTTAATTAGGTTGTAGACGCCAATGCCACTCAGGGAACAGAACCATATAAACAAAGCAGGGCCTATAAAATGCCCCACCTTACTTGTTCCATACTTCTGTACACTGAACAGAATTACAAGAAATGCCACTGAGATCATCACAACATGATCTGCAAACGACATTAGAATATAAGAAATCTAACTACTAAAAG
Source organism: Solanum aculeatissimum (assembly GCA_038996855.1). Classification (NCBI taxonomy): domain Eukaryota; kingdom Viridiplantae; phylum Streptophyta; class Magnoliopsida; order Solanales; family Solanaceae; genus Solanum; species Solanum aculeatissimum. Next base: position 3,649 of record JBCEWC010008639.1, on the reverse strand, counting down.
GACTTTGAGTGCATAAAGATATCACATAAGGTAGGAAGAGCAAATAATATCCAGCTTATCATCTAAGTCATAAGTTAAACCTAACACCTCACAATACAAGGTATAGCATCTTCAACTCAGGTGTTGTCGACGAAATTATCAGGGTTCACACAACTGTTCTTTCTTAGCAATCTTGAGCAGTAGAATTATCAAAATGTAGGAATTCTCAATGACCAAAACAAAGTAGAGCGTAATATAACCACAAATTCCTTTCATTACTGAGCTAGGCAATGTCAATGAGGTTTATACCCCATGTGCACATAGCAAACTGCATTTAAGAACAATCACGGACCATCCCCTCAGTTGGTGCATTTCATCCGTTAATGTGGCACATAAATCCTCCTTGTGTCATTGCAATTGTAATGGATGTTGCAAAGGAATGATACAACGGAAATTATGAGAAAACTAATTACCAGAATACTGTATTCAACTCAGAGAAAGCATGTTTTACTGATAGAGAATTAAGGGATCAAAAGACTTGCAGATCACATATATTCCAAGTAGTGGACAATTCTTCAAAGGATAGTGCTCAATAAGCAAGATTACATTACCTTGCTTAACCCCAGCTACTCCAACTCTTAAACCGCCAACAGCAGACATTACTGCATCAACATAGTTGAAAGAAAGTTAAAACTTCAAAAAGGAAAAAGTAGCTAACTCATTCAAAAGAAAGGGACCTCTAAGGACCAAAAGGCAGTACGTACCCTGTTTCCCTCAACCCACATATTTAACAAGTTAAAAATGGCAACAGATACCTGACATAGCAGGTGTAACAACTCCATCAGCTATCACCATAGCAGTACCAGCAAGAACTAACATCAGAAGAAGCTTTTTCAATGTCAATGAAGCTTCAAGTCTTTCTTTTATTTTTAAAGACCTCTCAAGTTCTGGAGATGGCACCTTCAATCTGAAGCCTGATACTCGAGCATCTGATGGAAGTTGGTTTGGAAGAAGATTAACCTTAGCATGCCTACAAAGCAATGAGTACAAAGCAAAAGTACCACCTGCATTTATTAACCAAAGTCATTGAATGAATCAGAAGACACAAAATATGGAGCATAATGATGCAAACCAACTTGCCAAATTTCAAACATCAGCTCACCTTCACCATCATCATTGGCCCAAAGAACAATAAGAACATATTTAACCAAGGAAATGAGGATTAAGGTATATAAAACCAAGGATAATGCACCAAGAACATCTTCGTTGCAATTGACAGGGGCCTTGCTGAACATCACACTGAAGGTATATAAGGGACTTGTCCCCACGTCGCCAAACACAACTCCAAGAGTCTGAAAGGCCAATAGGATTTTCCTACCTGCTGAAACATCCTGCAAATGCACTTGAAATTAGTCACTAGTTCACTCTGTACTCTGAAATGAATGCTTATTAGAATTCACAAGATCAAAAGAAAGACCCAGTTTGGATGTATGCCCAGAAAGTTAGCATTGTAACAAGATCACAAAAGGGGAAATTTATCATCACAAAAATCATCGCATTGGTGGTAACCCAATTGTAATTACTTGTCCAAGTTGCCCAGCTAATGTGAAGGAACAACTGCAAAAGTTAATGCTTCATTGTTGATTTTGCTTGTACGTGGTCTATGGATATTTGCGCTAACTACTTATTAGCATTTAAATTGAACATTTGCTTATATATATATTGACTCTGTGCAAGGTTTATTTTTGGTTTTTCTTTAGAAGATGTGTTTCACTTCGGTGAAGCGAGCACTTTGCTTCAAGCAAAGCAGGGCCTTGTCACTTTTTCTCGCTTTACACTCCCCAAAACACTAGTAACACAGGTTCATTTAGTATTCTCCATAGAAAAAGAACCCCCACTGAATGAAGTCAAAGAAAATAGAAACCATAAATGAAAGTCGGAGGAACAAGAGAGCTAAAACTAGAATGTAGTCAAAGTTTTCTCAAGTTGGGTATACGTTTGATAAGCACATCCATACCTTGTGTTGCCAAGTATGGACTCAAGGCAGATTTGTGCAAACTCTAGGTCAATGAATATCTTGTGGATATCCTTCTTCCTATTCCTATAAATTTTTATCAATCTTCTTAACAAAAATCAGTAGTAAATCTAGCAAGCATAAATCCAAACTAGCTCAAGTCAATAATATATCACTCTTTCCGATATTACATTGAAGTGACCTATAAGTTCAATATTATGACAACTCCTATAACTTTGAATCTGCTTTTCTCTTGTATATCAGAACTAAGATACACTTTTTTCACTCATTTGGTATTTCTCAAATGAGTGCAAATAGAGATGCCATTTTCAACAGTGGATCCTGGCCCTAGTGTTAAAAGAGCACCGAGTTTCACTTGGAAATTGGCAAGCTTCTAGGTCCCAAATAAGTTGCACCGTTTCTTTAGATACCGGTAGGTCAATTAAGTAGCCTAAATCTGTTCTTTATCTGCTGCTCTGTAGCTGTTTTCCTTGCTTCATCTTCGACTTATAGAGTTGTGACTATCCACCTCTTCCTTTTACCACCAGACAACTTGCAGACAAGCTGTCTATCTAAAGAACATATGATTCAAGTTGTCACCAGGCATAAAAGTCATATTGCCAACGAGGGAAATTGGCACAACCAAGCATCTCAAACTTAATAAGGAGAAAACTCAGGCTTTCATTAGGATAATATTCCTTTTGTCTGATTCATTAATATAATATATATATTAACTTGATCATTTATATTACTCAACCTCTACTAGACACTTCCAAACCTTTATAGGAATAGTATAGACCAACTTCTTAGGTTTGAGGCTTAAGATTGTCTATCACAGATATATGGAAATGTGAAAGGTTATCTCCTAAATTGTGTTAAGCAATTGATCGAAATAGCATTTCCGTCTGTCTGATCTTACTATCTCTGGCCAAAACATGTGGAATAGTCTAATAAACTTCACTTATTTCAAGTCTTAACCCATATAATCTCTTAGTCCTGCTAGCTTAAGCATCTCTTTCTCCCTTTCGGCGTCCTAACTTTTTGTGTATCATACAAGTCATCTACGCTTTACCCCCGACTTCGTTAATTGCCTTCTTTTATATTCTCCCTTTGCTCTTTATACTATTCAATAGTAACATTCTGTAACAAATTCTTTTTTACTTTAATAGCTCTTTGCACCTCAACATTCCACCACCTAGTGATTGCAATCAAGGTCTTAGGCCTTATATATACCCAAAAAGTCACAGTTGGTATTGCCTCCAAGAGAGTGGATCTAATCCTAGGTGAACTTTATCCACTCAACATATCGATGGAATAATCACAAAAAGAAAATAACAAGCTCCATGGGACTTAAGTGAACCCGTTTTCAAAGTGAAGCACAGAATTACAAAAAGTACCAAATAGCAAACAATTTAGTATATAAAAATATGATCCATTTTACTGATAAAAGAAGTCAAATTAAAATAATTAATTCTGTAATTCAACATACAATATAGTTATGTCAACATTAATTCAGGTCTTCAAAGTTGAGATTCAAAGAACTGATCACTTCTTGCTCGGATCATTTGCATTATTGTTTGTGTGAGAAATATTGGAGAAGAATATTATTGAATTGTTGTCTACATTATTACATTGAGACCCTATTTATAGATACTA
>JBCEWC010008638.1:0-19720 GCA_038996855.1 Solanum aculeatissimum | reverse complement strand
TCACTCCAAGAACTCATCGGGGTCACTACTTCCTTTGAACCTTGGAAGTGTGACCTTGATAGTGTTTAAGCCCCTATTTTGATCATTCCTCTCCCCAAACCTATTTTCTCTATTTCCCATCCCATCTCCTCTATTCCCCGCTCTATCTCCTCTATACCCATAATCTCGGTCTCCCATGCCATGATCCCACCCCAAGTATCGAGGTTAGACTCCTTCCCCTTGTACTCTATAGGTATCCCTACTCCTATGCTTCTAAAACTCATCATTACTAAGATCTTCATGCATTTCATCAAAGAGAGGATTTTGGTATTGGTAGTCTTGGTGGAGAATTTGTGGTGCATTTAGTGGAGGTGATGGGTTAGATTCATGAGAAGATACATTTGATGCATTTTGGAATGGAGTTTGGTAATGGACTTGGTTAGCCACAAAAGGAAGATTCTCTAGTGGAGGGTGATACAGTTGTGTGTTTAGGTGTGGTGTAGCTTGTCTTGGATGGTTTTAATTGTTGTTTATTTGGAAAGTGAGGTGTTGGTAGCTTCGGGTTTGGCCTTGTGAAGGAAGATATAGATTATGGGCTTGTCCTGGGGTAATGGTGGTGGAATGCATCGATGCCCTTCTTATCTCCTCATTTTTGGGTTGAATTGCTTTCCCTCGATTCTCATTCTCCACCCATACTAACCTTTCCTCCATACCTCCCATCCTTCCATTCATTTTCACTATTTGTTTTGAGATGTAGGCAAGAGTTTCCATGATGTTCTCTGAACCTTCCCCAATTGGACTTGTATTAGACATGATATCTACAATACTCAACAAATAAGATTAGTAGCAAAAGCCTCACGTCACTCGTATGTAACTCTTAACAAACCTTCTATGACGTTGTTTCAAAATTGATAGTGAACTAGCTCCGCTCAATCAATTCAGAGTCATCTATCCTTTGTGGTGGAGTGGATTCTTATGACTCTTGAAAGAAGGATGACTCAAACAAAGCTTAGGAACATGAATAAGAAGAAGAAAACTAGAAGAAAGAGCCACAAGAAAAATCTCTAAAAGAACTAAGTACAAAAGTAGAAGAAATTACTTGTTGTTACCTAATTTGAAGAATCAAAGAGATGATTTATTGTTTAGAAACTAGTTAACAAGTAATTAAATATGTTAATTAGTTGTTAAATAGTTGAGGAATGGAAAAAATGAGTGACAAAGAAGAAGAATTGAGTTTGGACACTTCAAAATATTTTAAAGCCTTAAGGTGTTCATGATATGAAAGGGGTTTGATTTGATGATTTAATGATTAAAACTAGTTAATAAGTAGTTAAATATGTTAATTACTTGCTAAATAGTTAAAAAATTAAAGCACAGAAATTTTTAAAAAAGAATCACATCGTTTGGACACTTAGAAAATTTTTTATGCCAAAAAACCTCTCATACTTAGAAAATTTTTGGGGTGTTAAAAAAATCTGCAACTTTTAAGTCTCAGAAACTGAGCTACACGCACCACATGGCGCGTCTGGAGATGACTGAGCGCTGATGTGGTGCTGATGTGGAAATTATATATTTTTAATTTTTTTTCAAAATTTCCGCTAAGGCCAACAAACACCTTTTTTTACCAACTTTTGACTTGAGAAAAGTAGATTGAATGTACATTTTGGTCTTCTTCTTCTTCAAGAACACACACTAAATCATAATACCTTCAAATCAACTCGAAATTGGCTCAAAATTTAGGATTAGCTTCCCCTAGACATAGAGAACAAAACCCAATAATCATTAGCCTTCAATTTCTTCTCAATCAAAAGACTCACTTTCAAGATTTGAAAAGTTTGAATGTTCAAAACTCTTCAATGGTAATTTCACTCTAAAAACTCCAAATTGAATGAAATTTAAAATTTAGGATCTAAAAACACTAGTGAACAAGAATCTAGTGTAAAAAATAACAAATCAAATAAAAATAATTTTAATTTTTTTATTTTTTTATTTTTGTGTGGATTTGTAACGACCCAATTTGTTTTTGAAAACTCCTTATGATTGGTCTTGTATGATGTTATACTGGTCATGGTTGAGTTTTTGTAGCCACGGGTTGAGTTTAAGTGGACGAACGCAAAACGGATCATTTGGTGGCCTAGAGAGGCCGTTTGGACAGTAGACTTTGAGCTAGCATAACTTTTGATGCAGATTGAAGTGTGTGGTATTATATATATCAAATTGAATATCTTTGAGTTAGCTTCGCAACGCAACTGGTTTCACTTGATTCGGAGTTCGTATGAGGAAGTTATGGAAAGATCAGTGGGACTGCCTAAAATTCGGAAGACATTGGAGATAGACCCTGAAAATGGCCCAAGGCAAGGACCACGGACAATTAGCCTTGGTACAATCTGTATGTGGATCCATTCCATGGTCCAGTGAGTTGGGGGTAGCCAGGACCCACCCCAAAACACAAGTCATGACCCACGAACCACCCCACGGTCTGTGAGCCTTGAAACGGTCCGTCAAGTGGTCCGTTGTGTGGGACAGAACCTTGGACTGAGCTGGGGATTGATTCTTGGGCCAAGTTTGGCTCCACGGACCAATACACGGTCCGTGTGAAGCCACACGGTCCGTGAGTCCTCCCATCAAGTGGTTCAAAAAGTCCTCCGAGAGTTCGTGTTGAAATTTTGGCTAAGTGTCGTTTGATGGTGCAGTTGACGGTCCGTGAGTCACCTTTACAGGCACTGTAGCTCCACCGATTGACTCTTCTTGGAAATTAAAAGTCCGTTTTATTAATGGTAATTTCGTGATTTAATAAACCCCTAAGTCCCTTTTAGGTATCTTAAAGTCTCCTAAGCCCCTAAATCAAGACCCTAACTTATTTTCATCCATTCTAAGCCCCTTACAAACACTTGGAGAATTCTAAAATCCTCTTGATCTCCATTGAAGAAACCCTGAAGAAATTGGGGAAGATGACCTTGACTAAGTTTGACTTTGCAATTCCTTTGGTGAAATTAAGGTATGTGGTTCAAGGATCCTCTTTCATCCTTGAAGACCCAAGAACCCTAACCTTTAAATTACGATTTTAAGCTTTCAATTAAGTTATGGGTTCTTCCATTATTGATGTAGTTTAGTGTTGGAAATTGTGTGTTGTAGTTTTTAGGTGATTTAAACATGATTTTAAGCTTGAATTCATGAATGTTCATGAAAACCCTTAATGATCAACTTGCATGTCCCTTTCATGATTCAGTTAAGCATGGGTAATTTGCATTATGACTTATTTATGGATTTATACATGATTTATGATGAATTACCTTTTCAATTGTGAAATTTAGTTTGAATTCCATTATCCATGTTCTTGATCCTCATTCATAGCATATGGATGATTATTTTTATGATTGAAATTCTTGATAAACTCATGTTTTGAATGTTATGTTAGGACTTGTGATCACATAGTCTCCTTGCCATGGCTCTCTGAGCATGTTGGGTGTTTGCACCATATTGACATGTTTTGAATGCTTGATATGATAAGCTATGTAGATGAGCTACTCTTATTGCATTGACATGGATTGATCATGAAACATTTTGTAAACTCTTGATGGCCTTTGGCCTAAGCATGAACATGATTTGAACTATGGGTTGTTTTGACCAATGATGCATGTTTTGAAAATGAATGTGTAAGTCTTCCTACTTTGAAATTGCATGTACTTATAAGTATTCCTGTGGGATGATACTTAGTACCGAGGGATTGGAGGTGGATGGACTATCTCCACAGGGTCCATACTCTTTTCCGTCAAACCATGTGCCACCATGGGTTAATTCCCTAGATGGGGAACTCTGTAATGTTTCCCCTTGTTTCAAGGGTGACTGGGGTATCACTTGGCAAGTAGTCCGGATCTGGGTAGTGGCTCGCTCGGGTCTTTTCATGTTGTCAGTTGAGGTCACATCCCCGATTTATATATTGATCATATGATTGCATCTCATGCATCATGGCATAGCATCTTGTTATATTGTTCTTTGACTACGTGCACTCTTTCGTATCACTTGTCCCCTTGCCATGTTGCTTGGTCATGCTATATTGTCATATGCATTGCATGCCCGCATACTTAGTTCTTAATTGTGCTAACCCATATTCTTGTTATACATGTTCTAACCATGTAGGGACCGGAGATGATATCTACATTCTACCGGACGACACTTGATCATTTGAGAAGACTTTGCTAGTGGTGAGCCCTTTTGTTCAAGGGCAATATCCACCGTCTATTATAGATTTCATGTTATGTTATTTACTTTCTTATGTCTTGAGGGTGAGTCTCAAACTTTTCGAGGCCCCGCTCATCTATGTAGAGGCTTGTTGGACCATTCTAGACTCTTGTACGCTTGACTTATATGTTGAACATTTGGTTAGGTAAAACTATGCTTATTTAGCTTTGATTATGATAATACTCTCTTATTATGTTCATGATATGAATGTTGGGATTCTTGATTGACTATGTGCTTATGTGGAACGTTCCATAATCCCTGTGTGCCCCATAGTGGAATCCTATTTCCCTTTACCCTTAGAGATTATTGTTATGTGCTATGTGTATGCATGCTTGTCCTATTCCCGATATTGTCCCCATAGCTTGAGTCCCAAATCTCTTAGAGTTTATGTGTTATGTGCTTAGCTTCCGCGCTTCTGAACCGATGATGTGTGTAATGATGCTATGATGGCTTGATTGAGGGCCTTCGGGTTTTCCTTCGCCATGCCACATCTAGGACCCCTATCCAGGTCGTGGCATGATCAAAATTCTAAGACCTAGATTTGTGAAAACAAACCTAAACCTAAGCTTTGATACCAAATGATAAGGATCAAATAAGAAAGAAAAAGAAAGGGAACAAATAAAAGGATATGTAGATTAAATTCAAGTTATTGAAATTATAAGCAACAAAGGACTAAAACCCTCACCTCCCAATTGACTTCAACAACCCAAATAAAACCCTAACAAGAAAAATTAAAGGGAGACCAAGAACCACAAATGGGTAACACTTTAATTAATCAAGCAAATAAGTCAACTAATAATTTCAAGAGTTCACCCTAATTACTCACTAAGAAGCTACTAAAATTTGAGGATTCAACATTCAACATAATCTAAGTCTTTCAAATGATAAAATATGACTATTTATACTAAGTAAATAAAAGAAAATATTCTCTTTATAATTTTACCCTTAATGAGTAGGGACCTTGTTTGGTTACCTTCTTTTCAAATCCATGAATTCAAGTAATAACCATTTGCACACATGACCTATTTTCTTCCTTTTCCTCACTTTGATAGACGTTCTACACATTGTAAGTCTTTCTTTGGTGACTCTCAAGCTCCTCTAATGCTTCTTTTCTCATGAACATTGCTTGTAGGTCTTGGAAATCTTTTGCTTGACTCCTTATGAATGGTCTTGAGGGGTACATGCCACTCATTTTGGTGTCATCTATGATTTGCATGTTATCAATGGTCCAAAATTCCTATGCCGAAAAATGTTGTCGAAAATAAAAAATTTATAGATGAAAATGTTCTCCTTGTAATAAGGAATCCAATGGTAAAAATGGTTTTGAAAACGGAATTGAGATGAGGGAGAAATCAATGATTAAAATTTAGGAATCAAAGTCCCAAAAATTTCAAAATTCACTATTTAAATCCCAAAATTAGAAGTTAAAATTACAAATTAATCAATGTAAATCAATGAAATAAGTTAGAAAATATTTACTCAATCACTTTGCAGTAAAAATCCACAAAATCTCTCTCTCAAATGAAGCTTGGAAGTGTAAAAATGGAGTAAATGAGTTTTAAACGTATTTATAGTGATTGACACTGTTCAGGAACTTAATACACTCCGCGAGCGCGGAGGAGGACTAGGTTCACCTCCGCGAACGTAGAGGCTTAGACTGCGAACACTAAGGAGAACCAGGTTCACCTCCGTGAATGCGGGGAGGCCTGGACTGCAAACACGGAGAAGAACGAGATTCACCTTCGTGAACATGGAAAATAAGAAGAGGCTGCACTAGAAACATGCACCAGCAATGCACAACTAAAATCAAAGTCGGAAAGGGCACTCGAAAATCATTCAGAATAAGAATTTCACAAACCAAATATGTTTTCATACCAGAAATAGCGATCCGGACTCAACAAAATCGTCAAAAATTGATTTAGAAGCTTCCACAATACATCTACTAATGCGAGTCAAATAAACTAGTTTCGGACTCAAAACTCAAAATATTCTCAGAAGCTCTAAAAATTACAACGAAGACATTTCTAGCGTTAGTTTGACCATTCAAAACTATTGAAATTGTCAAAATTTTGATACAAGTTCACGAACTTCGAATGTTGACCAAAGTCAAAACTATGACCCAAAATGAACTGAAAATGCAATTTTGGGCCCAAAATTTCTGTTTTAACTCCAAATTCAGTTCTGCAAGTTCTCATAGATAAGTTTCGGCATTCTGGAACTGATGAAATCCACGAAATCTGATTTCGACTCAGGAAACTCAAAATGACCTCAAAATTCAAAATTTTCAACTTTAAGCCTTTGAAAACTCTTTCTTTTGCAAAACTCCAACTTCTTACAAGATTTTCAAAATTCAACTTTTAGACTTATCCAAAAAATCCAAGACAACTTTTGAGAAGGGACAAACGATAATTAAATAAAAAAATACCAAAAATGACCTTCAGGGTCAGTACACCAATTCATGCATATGTCTTTTTTTCTTAGTGTATGTAATGACTTGCATGCATCTTTTATTAAAAAATGTGCAATATTAAAGGAGTAATTTTTGACAAATAAAAATAGCAATGAAAAGTCAAATAATGAAATTTTATTTCTTTTCATGAACTCCCACCTCAATACTTGAGCAGAAAAATAATTCAAACTTTTTATTATTATCACAACATATACAAATAATTTTCTAAACTTTTTGCTGATAAGTGAATGAAATTTCTAGATGAGAGCATCTTTTTTTGGCAATTAAATATTTTTAATTAATCACCAAGCGACAATTATAAATCTAGGGAGGAGCTAACCAATCTACTCTTCTCAAAAACCTTCTACACAACCTCAAATACATATAAGCCCCACAAATAATAAATTTAATAAAATAGAGGAAAACAAACAAATATATTGGTTTTTCTTAGTCCATTGCATAATCTCGTCATTAGATTCTACAAAATAACCTTTTTAGGATGACTTGTACTAAAAGATATCATGGTATTTCTTTTAATGCAAATATTGTAATTCATTATAGCAGGTCCAACCTTCATAATAGGGCCTTGTTTCGAAGTCTTTAGCTTGCTGATTCATGCATTTTCACTCAATATCTCATATGTGAGTCACATGTTATCCCTACACTCAGTTGAGAAATATTTTGCTACTATCTCTGATGAAGAAGCACATAAAGAAAAAAATGATTATCGATTTCTCTTTTGTTTTATATGCAACTCATAACCTATTGATTTATATCCCTAATTTTAATAACTTAAGTTGAGTTCCTAGATTTTTATGGAGAAATAACCATAATATAAAGATTCGTTTAAGTTCGACAATATTGTGACAAACTAGATTCTTCTACCTAAACTTTTTTTTATATCTCCTTTTAGAATTCTACAGACAGTAAAATTTTAAAATTATAGAGAAAAGTATCAAAATCTATTGTATAAGATTCGAAATGGTGAATTAAGCAGACAATAAAATTCTAAATTATAGAACAAAGCATCAAAATATTTTGTATAAGGTTCGAAATGGTGAATTGAGGTAGAGTAGATCGATGATCTTATAATCATTGGGCCAGTTATTGAAAGGAAAAGTTTGTATCTGCTTCCCCTATTATATTACCGGTCCCATCTCTCTCCAAACCTAACATGGTAGTTTTCCATCACAGGGCTTTCTATCTATAGATTAAGCCATTACCAAGGAGCTAATTCATTCAGAACTCAGTTGACTGCTTCTATAAAAAAAGGCAGAGCATCCTTGGTTCAACATTATAACACATAGGGGCCGAACTACTCCCAAGGCGAATAGTGTCCTAGGGGCCATCTCGGCACCGATCGGCTGAGAGTCTCGCGCAGTAGGAGCGGACTGAGTCGGTATTCGTCCATGAAAGGCACACTCATATGCCTTTCAAAGCTTCCCACTTGTAAATATTCCCACTGATCAGTAAGGAAGCAAAATCTTACCTCTTTTTGCTGCTGAGATCATATATGATTTAGAAGCAATACATTTAATCTTCAAAATTAAGTAAATACTAACAAATTGAATTATTATGTTGAAGTAAAATAGATAATTGTAGATGAACAACGAATCAAATAACTATCAACTATGAATATAATACTACGACTTATTATTTGATAAAAATATATTAAAAAAGAGCATGAGAAAGATCACACAAGCAAGTTCTATGTAATGACTATGCATGTAAGATCACACAAGCAAGTTCTATCTAACGGCAATGCATGCAATTTTATTTGTTCCAGTGTAAATTTTCTCTTTCATCACACAAAAAGAATGGTAAAACTGACAAGTTGACTAATAATGAATGGAAATAGTAGTGTTTGATTTTTTACCAAGATATTTTTAAGTTATTTTGAACAAGAAAGACCATCAATCAGCCCACGCAACCCAACCCAACACACTGGGGAAGGTCCATATATTTAAAGAAAAAGAATATGGTCCAACAAGCAGGCTATTCTCTTCTTGAAAGACCTGAACCCTAAACTTCAGATTGAGCGTCCAATCCTCTTCAGTCGGCACCTTTTCACGGAAACTGGAGCTCGCTGCACGCAAAGTTTCCGCTAAGGTTTCTTAATTGAGGTTTGATTTCCATTCATCAATTTTATTATTGTCCTCTGCTACTTTCTGCGTGTTTTTTCTTTTTGGGTTGTGGGACGAAGTAAGAATCCTACATGCATGAACTAGTTGGAATTTTCTAGTTCTGATGGTCCTTGAAAGTTTTATTTTTTCTTGGCTTCATGTGGTGCGTTTCGTATATGCTTTTAGGTTTTGAATATCTAAATTCAGGAAATCTAGTTTAGTTTTTTTCCCCTCTTTCATGTTGTCCTTCCAATCAAATTTGCACGGTCTGTTTAGCTTGAACGATTTATAATTTCAAAAAGTTAACGTTTTTTTTCTTTTTGGGTTTTTGGTGTGTATGATGATGAGTTTGAACCGTTTGCTATTTGTTTTTGATTTTGGCTTTTGAGTTGTTTGAATCAAAATGAGGAGAATGTAAAGTTGATTGAGAAATCCTTCAGTTTATCTACTCATGGAAGTCAAAGCTAAAGAAATAGATTCATGGATACTGGTTTCCTATCTTGGTAGTTAATGTGTTAATTGCAAGTTCACTATTCTCAGCTGATATGGGGTTGAGAATGCTAGAAATGTCTTCTTAAAGCTATGTTTTTGCTTCAACTCGATGGGTATAAACTGTCATTTGGGCCTTTTATGCTCGATGAATAGTAATCTGGTTAGGACTTTGGATTATTTTCATTGGGAAATATCTGTTCAATTATTAGCTTAGTTAATTGATGGTTGTCTTTTCAGCATATTCGCGTTTAGTATGTACTACAATACCCTTTGGTTATCATTGTATCTAGTCTATTCATGTATGACCTTTTTGGTGGATTGCCTTAGGTAGCTCAAGTATGGCGATTCCTGAGGCAGCTACAGCTTCCTTAGGACCTCGTTATGCACCTGATGATCCAACTTTACCCCAACCTTGGAAGGCTTTAATTGATGGTAGTACTGGGTTGTTGTACTACTGGAATCCAGACACTAATGTTACTCAGTATGAGAAGCCATCAGCTTTACCTCCTCCACTGCCGCCTGGTCCACCGCCGGAAGCTTCTGCACCTAAATTGGCGCCTATACCAGGAGCTAGCACAGTGCAACAATATGATAGTCAAGGCCAACAGAGCCAGCAGGCCTTTGCTCAACAAGGTCAAATGACACACATGGCACAACATGCACTAGTAACACAACAGGTACCACATGGATCACAAGGTGTTTTAACAGGGCAGCAACAAGGATCACCAGCTGGTCCTGCCATGCAACAGGTATCCTTTATGCCGCAACTTCGGCCTCAAATGATCCAGCAACCTGGTCAGCAGATGCCATCTCAAATGGGACAAATACCTAATCAGCCAGGGCCACATGTTTCTCAACCAGCAGCGCAACAAATAATGCCACAACAACTTGGCTCCCAAGCACAAGCATTCTCAAGTATAGAAATGGTACAACCACATGGTTATCAATTTTCTCATCAGCAGGCACTGCATGTTGCATATCCACAGAATTTGCCTCCACAGGGACAGCAAATTCAACAGCAGCAAAATCAGCACGTTCCACAGAATCAACAGTTTTCCCATCAACAAGAGCATAAAGTGGGATTTCAGCACAGGGAAGATGTTGATTTCCCCCAAGGGAAGCGAGTTGGGTTTTCGCCACAGCAAGTTCAGCAAACTGGTACATCATCTGCTCAGAATGTGCCTATGGGGACTGGTTCTGTTATCAGACCTCAGATGTCTGCTCAGCCTGCTCAGGCTTTGCAGTTTGGCAGTTCTTCTGTAAATGTTCAACAATCATCATCTATGGGTCAATGGCAGCAAAATACAAATGATTCAGGTCAGAGGCCGCCTGGTCCACGCTTTCCCAGTCAGATAGGCTCAAACATGGCATATGGCCAGGAGCTGGATACACCCCCGGTTGGATCAAAGGGTTATGAGGAAAACACACTTGGAAGAGGAGGAAATGACTATTATTACAACAGTAACAGTCAAATTCGGCCTCCGACTCAGCAACCCAAGCTTGCAGCTATACCTGTAGCAAGAAATCAACATGTATGTTATTTCCATCTCATTTATTGCTGTTTTTATTAGATGCAACTTTCCAGGTCCATTTATATTATCACTTTCTGCGCGTAATACATTTTGTTTCGTGTTAATAATTTCATATGACATGTTGCCAGAATTAGTCGTCTCCATTGTAAAGCATTCTTACTTCATACTTATTGAAATAGGGAAGTTTTGTGCTTAATATGCTATATTATGAGGCAATTTTTAAGATATTTTACAGTTAGTATTTTTTTCCAATTATGAATGTTTTGGATGACATTTGCATTGCTTGTAAAATTTCCCTAACCAATGCGACGCTAAATGTAGTTGTTGTTGGACTTGTTCATTAGGAAATGAGAATGGGTGATCCTCCGCTTCAAAATCCAGTACCAGCTCTTCCTAGTGCGTTCAATAGCATGAGTGGTCCTCCGATGCAAAATATCTACGGTCAAGCAGCTGGTGGCCCTCCATTTTCAAATCTTAATCTCATGCGGCCACCTGGAACTCTCATAGGACCTCCAGGATCCATTCATCCATCGTCCGTTGAGGTTTACCTTCAGAAGCATGAAGTAACTGCAACAGTATGTATCCAATCCCATCATCATCTGTGATGTGATCCATTTTTCCCTTTAACTTAAGGAATGGAACCTGTTCACGTTTATCAGTCATTCTGGCTTGTTTTGAGCTCTTAGAGATTTCATGTTCTTTCTGTAATGTTCTAAATTAACACCTTTTCGCAATGTTATCATTTGAAATCCAAGTACTTGTCATGTACTCCCTCCGCCCCAATTTACATGAGTTACTTTGACTTGGCACGGAGTTTAAAAAAGAAAGACTTCAGAAACTTGTGTTCTAAAATAAATCATCGATATGTGTGCGGCTAGAAATCATTTCATTAAGGGTAAAATAGACATTTTAAAGTTAAATTATTCCTAAATATCAAAATGTGTCATTGTTTTTGGGATTGGCTCAAAAAGAAATTAAGTATATAAATGGGACAGAGGGAGTAGCTTTTCTGATCGTTCAACAGTTGTCATATAGTTATCGAGTAGAACTAGCATTATATCAGGTAATGGAGTATTAAAAATAATACAGGAATATGTGAACAACACTGCTGTTTCTTACATATAGACTGGAATTTTTTAAGCAAATAAATCAAAGAAGCATTATGTGTATAATTCCCCAACTCGGCAACCTCCCCCCTCCCATGAATAGGATGCCTGCAGGATTGAACTCACCTCTCTGAGAAGAGAAGGGGGTTTGAGGAGGGAGGGGGAGGGAGGCTCATTATGCTATATTTTTGTAATACATGCTTTAGTTGATGACTCTGAGAATATTTCTAGCAATTCATGTTATGGTTGTGACATTGTGTTTTGTCGAAGCACAACCAAATGTTATACCGAGGGCCATCTGACCAGTAGGGAAACTTTTTGTTATGATGACATTTTTGCTGCCTTAGCTCATCTTATTTCCGTAGTATATGTTTTCAAAAGCAGTTAGGGAATGCTGTCAATTTTACTGTTTCCTTTTCTGGCATCAAGCAAGTGCATTTGTTTCATTAACTTTTTTATCCTCATCTTTCTGATTCTTCTTTTTTATTTGTCTATGACTTGTAATATATTCTCTTCAAGGAGAATAATCAAATACCAGTCTTACATTTTTATATTGTTCTGGCATGGTATCTTCATATCCTATAATATGTGTAAGTATGTTGATATATGAGCAAGACTGACTGGAAGTTGGACTTTATTGAACTTCTTACTAGAAAGTTTGAAGTTAAGTGTGCAAAAATATTACTAAGAATATACAGTATTTGTGCTCATCCAAGTCTATACTTTCTTTATTTAACAACACAAACACAAAATTAAGTGTCAAAGAGGCTTGTCTTTGTCAGTTAGGCTTTTTTTTTTTTGTGTGTGTCTGTGAGTTGCACTTAAATGTGTGTTCCAGAGCAACTTTTAAAACATCCTTAAAAAAAAATGTGGTTGCCACCACGGACACACAACAAAACTGATTACATTAAAGCAAGAAGAGGCAGCAGCAGCATTCATGAAAACGATTCTGAGACTTTCTTGAAGTAACTGAAGAATGAGTTATATGCCTGTGCTATTTTTACCTATTTCTTGTCTTGTTTTAAATCATTGAATATTCATGTCTTTTCTTCTTCCTGTCTTCTGCTTGAAGTTCTTGAACAATATTTTCTTGAGTTGTTCTGAACAGCTAGACTATTGGTCTTTAGGGGTTCAAATTTCTCTATCTTTGTGGTCATGTTAGTTTTTTCATCATCTTTTTTGGGTGTATGTTAGTGGATGACTGTGGTGTATCTGCGATCGAAGTTCTACCGTGTGTAGTACAAGGCATAATTTTTTGGGGCCTTATGTTGACTATTATGCTTGTGTTTTGAGTTCTAGTTGAAGTTTATCATAGAATTCCTTGCATTTGATGTTATTTTTCTGTCATTGGTATAAGCTTTGTGGTTTAGATAGTCTTGAGTACACTTGTCGGCATTCATTTGCTATCCAGGGGGTTTCATTGGCTATTCTGAAGTTTGTTGGTGCTGATGTTTAATTAAATGTCTAGGGTGGTGATGTCCCTGCTCCTTTCATGTCATTTGAAGATACTGGCTTCCCACCAGAAATACTGAGAGAGGTAATTGTTCTCCTCAAATTTTTCTCACTTGTTAGTTATTTGAAGGATAATAGGATCTGCTTTGTCTCATTTCCATTTTCATTTTAAGAACATGCCACAAGCTTATTGATTGTCGCTTGTCGCAGGTGCGATATCTGCTCCGCAGGAGGAGCACATGTCGTACGCTGTAATGCTATCCTCATAATTTGGCAACAACTGTTCTGAGTTTTGAGGCTGCAAAATGGAAATTGGAGCCTCTGTTGCATAGCTCTTGAAGGGTGGTTGGCCCTTAAGTCAAATTCCACTAGATGACTGGGGTTCTAGCTTATTTGCTCCAGGTCTTCTGTTTTAGTTGCTCCCTTTTGTTGCCTCGAGTTGCTTCAGTAAGCAACTGCATCCCATTTGTTTCTTTAGGATTCCTTGATTTTTCTCTCTTACCCTTTTCTTGTTGAAAGATTAAATTAGTTTTCATGCTACTCGCTTCAGTATTGTGCTTGAAATTCTTAAGTGTGTAGATGTGTTCAGCGTTTCTCCTCTCTATTCATTACGGGTCATGCATTGCAGATTCAGTTTGCGGGATTCACTTCACCCACTCCCATTCAGGCACAAACATGGCCCATAGCATTGCAAAATAGGGATATAGTGGCCATTGCCAAGACAGGTTCTGGCAAAACATTGGGCTATCTGATTCCTGCATTTATTCACCTTAAACGACGGCGCAATAATCCTCAAAATGGCCCGACAGTGGTTGTTTTATCTCCAACACGAGAGCTTGCCACACAAATACAAGATGAAGCGCTGAAGTTTGGTCGATCTGCAA
Source organism: Solanum aculeatissimum (assembly GCA_038996855.1). Lineage (NCBI taxonomy): Eukaryota > Viridiplantae > Streptophyta > Magnoliopsida > Solanales > Solanaceae > Solanum > Solanum aculeatissimum. The sequence continues at coordinate 5,461 of JBCEWC010008638.1, read as the reverse complement.
GGGTTTCTTGCACGGTGAGTTGATATATGAGCAGTTTCTTGTTTAAACTCTGTTGATTGTTGAAGAAGATATCGATCAACTCTTTCGTTTCAGTGCTTATATGGAGGTGCACCTAAAGTTCACCAGTTGAAAGAACTAGAGCGCGGAACAGATATTGTTGTTGCAACTCCTGGTCGGCTTAATGACATCCTTGAAATGAGAAGAATCGACTTTAGGCAGGTTTCTCTTCTCGTGCTAGATGAGGCTGATCGAATGCTTGACATGGGTTTTGAACCTCAGATCCGCAAGATTGTAAATGAGATACCCCCACAAAGACAAACACTTATGTACACAGCAACTTGGCCCAAAGAAGTGCGAAAAATAGCTGGTGATCTTCTTCGAAATCCTGTCCAGGTTAACATTGGGAACGTGGATCAGCTTGCAGCAAACAAGTCTATTACACAGGTAATTTGAAGCAGTTTATTTCCACACTCATGTACAATGCCTGGAATATCCATGTTAAGCAACCAGCTAATATATTATCATCATTTAATTGCCCTTAAGTATTTGTCTGCAGCAAAGTTACCCAACAATTAGTTACTGATTTTAGGTTTCCATCGTCTACCTAAAAACTGTGATTTTTTCTGGTTTTAAACGTGTCCTCCGATCATTGGTAACCCGAAGATGATAAACGGGCAATGACGTTGTATTCTCATTATTACTCAATAATTGTTTTACCCTCTCTTTGTTGTTTGAGTTTGTGTTTCTTGGTTTTGACGACATGATAAGGCGATTGCATCACAGATGGTTATCAAATTTGAAACATTGACACATGACACTAGATGCTGACAGTCAAACATGATTTAACCATCTAACTTTGTTTCTTCATGGTTTATGTGGAAACTAGGTTAAATTTTTTGGTAGTCTAAACAAGTGAGTATTGTTGAGGGTTTTAGCTCCTGCATCATTCTTGATTGAAACTAATTAGCAATGGAAGTGTTGCTTGGTTAAACAAAGATGCCTCTGTTGTCAAACTCGTTCTCCAATTTAAATACTGAAATTTTATTTTGGGGTGTGGTGTGTGGGTGGGTAGGATGCATAACCTTCTTTAATTGGGGTATTTCATCAGCCTTCTGTCTTTTTCTTTTACCCTCCTTTTTATGTTATTGTAAATGTGAAATACTTGTGCAGTACATTGAAGTAGTCCCACAAATGGAGAAGCAGAGACGGTTGGAACAGATTCTTAGATCCCAAGAACGGGGTTCTAAAGCTATTATATTCTGTTCCACGAAGAAGTTGTGCGACCAACTTGCACACAGTATTGGTCGAAGCTTTGGAGCTGCAGCAATTCATGGAGACAAGTCCCAGGGTGAGAGGGACTGGGTTCTCAATCAATTTCGCTCTGGTAAGACCCCAATTTTAGTAGCAACTGATGTTGCTGCTAGAGGACTGGACATACCTGATATAAGGTGAGGACCTCCTTTTCATCTGATGTTCTGAGTTGAATGTGTTGTCCGGAAATTGAGAAAAAGTCTATTGATGTGTACTGCTAAATATTATGCTTCTTGTTATATTATTTGAAATAGTTGTAGACCATTTATATCATTTTAAGTTCTCACTATGCTGCAGAGTGGTGATCAACTATGATTTTCCGACTGGGATTGAGGATTATGTTCACCGAATTGGAAGAACTGGTAGGGCTGGTGCAACTGGTGTTTCATACACCTTTTTATCTGATCAGGACTGGAAATATGCTCCTGATCTTATTAAAGTTCTGGAAGGTGCAAATCAGCAAGTGCCTCCAGATGTGAGAGAGATGGCTTTACGTGCTGGTGGCAGGGATAGAGGTGGCATGAGCCGTTCTGATTTTGTCGATGGTGATGGTGGCCGCACACGTTGGGATTCTGGTGGCCGTGGTGGGTTTGGTGGCCGTGGCGGGACGAGGGATGGTGGGTTTGGTGGCCGGGGTGGTATGAGGGATGGTGGGTTTGGTGGGATGAGGGATGGTGGGTTTGGTGGCCCTGGTGGTATGAGGGATGGTGGGTTTGGTGGCCGAGGTGGAAGGGAGAGCAACTTTGGTGGCCGAGGTGGAAGGGAAAGCAACTTTGGTGGCCGTGGTGGCAGAGATGGTCACTTTGGTGGCCGTGTTGGGATGAGGGACAACCATTTTGGTGTCCGTGGTGGCAGGGGTGGTGCTCATAGTGGTTGGGCCAGGAATGATCGGTATGACAATTCAGATGTGCGAGCACATGGGAGAGGTCGTGGGCGTGGACGTTTTGACAATAGAAGAGACATGCCAAGTCGGAGTCGAGGAAGAAGTTACAGCCCTAGTCCGGAGAGGGTTCGAACATGGGGTAGTCGCAGCAGAAGCAGGAGTCGCAGCAGAAGCAGGAGTTATAGTAGTAGGAGTTACAGCCGAAGCCGGAGCTGCAGCTATAGCCCCAGGCATAGCCGCAGCCGCAGCCGCAGCCGCAGCCGCAGCCGTAGTCGTAGTCGTGATAGATATCAAAGGAGGCCTCGCCAAAGTAAGTTCGATCAGATGGATCCAGATCCAGGAATGTCAAGCGTTCAGGTTGCTCCTCTATCCGTGATGCCTCCATTGCCTATAGGTGCACCAGTTGACGGATTTTCTGGAGCTGCATCAATGGAAGTGAAACCAAATATGGAGGTAGCCCCAGAATCTGGTATGTCACCTATGTCTCCAGGAACTCGAGGTAATGGCTTGCCAGGATCTGAGGTCATAGAGCAGAACCATTGAATTGGGAGCTCTACTCTGAGGCTATCAATGCATTCCTACACCTTGGGGGAAAGAGGTGCTGCGGAGTAAACATATATCTATTCTCGAGAGATGATGCTTGATAGAGTGTTGAGCCTGATCGTGAAATTGATATTTTGCTGCAGCTGTATGTAAGTGCGAGCGACCTAACTACACCTGGTATGTCCTATATTTCAGGGCGGAGGAATGCTGATGGTGGACAGAGACGTTCATGCTTCTGTCTTGGGTTTAGTTTTTATAGATTGCCCTCTTTCAAACCTTCTGCTCAAGTCACTTACCTGGACTATTTTCAGTGAGGATTTTCCATCATTATTTTTTCTTTTTGGCAGAGATGGAAGGTGGTATCATGTATGGTTTAGATGATCATATCTTTAATTGTTGTCGGAATTGCTTATACCTAAATATCAACTCAACCAAGTTATCATTTTTAAAACTGGAAACAGTTGTGAAATTGTAGCTATAGTTTTGCATTTTCATTTTTTAATCTCTCTTGCTTGATCTTGGTAGCATTGAATGGATTCAAGCATGGATTTTGGGAGAAGATTAGCATGAGAACCTGTGCAACTCGTTCGATAAATTGAATTGTCTTTCGTAATCATGTTGGCTAATGACGGGGGCATATTTGTGGAGTCATGGGCATTTCTTTGTTGGATCGGCATTCTAATACAAGACATGTAGTTTTTGCTTTAGTAGTTTGGCCAACTCAGATGATCGATTGAAAATATCTAGGAGAATTTCTATTTTTAGATTTTAGTTGTGACTTCATTTAAGGTTTAGAATTTCTAGTCTTTTTAACAATTTGTTTTAAAAAAAAGTTTCTGCAAGAGATTTTCATTTTTATATATAACAGATCTGGAAATGCCATTTACTCCCGTTCAAAATTCTAATTATAGGAGGGCAAAACATCTCATTACCTCTAGGCTACACACTAATCATCTCTTTCGCTTAATGACACTTAACTGCTAAAAACCATACCTAACAAATTATACCGAGATGTGCGTCTGTAAGGCCCCGTGCATTGGAAGTCAGGAACAAGGCCTAAGAAGTGAAATTTTTTGAAAATTAGGGGAAGCCCACCAAGAGACCTTTCACGGGCCATGGTGCACACTACCATCTGTGAAAGGGGTCTTGTGGTGGAACCCTTGGTGGATATTAGGGGATGCCTTCGGTGGGTGACCCACCACAGGACCCTTCATGAGCTGTGGTTCCCACCACGAGTCGTGAAGGGTCCATGGAGGGAACCCTTCACACGCCATGCCACCCCTTGTCACCACAACATCCTCCACGACCCTTGGTGCTCACCATGGGTCGTGGTTGGTTTCTTGGAGGGGTTCGTCCGGGTAAAGTTTGAGGTTTTAAGTGTCTTTTTTGGGTCATTCACTCGCCCTTAAAAGGGTATTTTAGGTATCTTTTTGATGAAAATGCTCTGCATTGTCACAACTCAAATCTAGGGCCTAGTCGTGACACGGTGAATGTGACACTTAAGGGTGTCAAAAATGAGTCCAAACATAAATAACCCGTCCAAACTTTTATGGGTTGGGCCAAAATGATTTTAATTAGGTTCAATCTCAATCCGTTTAAGCCATAACCTATATCAAAAGAATCTTCAATTTCGCCCAATTTAATCTCCAATTTCAACTCATTCTAAGCCTCTTTACTTGCATTGATATAATGCATGTTTTCTATCTATTTTATATTTTCTATCAATTATCTATCAATTTGTAACTTTTTATTTTTATTTTTATTTTTTGAGTTGAAATGCAAATGGTGATGATAAAAAATAAATAATAATATGTTAGAATTATTGAGATTGAGGGGTCAAATTGGGCGGGTCATGACCCAACTCAAATTTTAGCCCATTTGAGCCCAATCCGTTTGAGCCCAAAGTAAATTTGGGCAATCTCTATTTGAACCCATTTTAACATTCTCAATTTCAATCCAACCCGCCTATTTGACACCACTAGTGACACCTGAAGGCGCCCCATCCAAGCCTTTTGTTCATATCATAAGCATACATGAGGTAAATAAGCAATTTTAAGAGTAAGCAAGCGGAAACATATTTTATACAATCTGAGCATAGGAGTCAACTCTTCCCATTAAAGGGTACATCAACATAGGTCAAAACATGCCTCTATATCATAGATCTTGGCGGAGTCTACAACATGCTACTAGCTCACCCCCCTCAAGAAGGAAAGTACAAAAGTCTTAACATCATCAACATAAGCAAGAATATAAGGGCTTGTCCTCGAAGCATGAAACTCACAAACCTTCAATAGCAAATGCCAAAAGCTAGCCACGAAAGTGAGGTGTGGAATCGTCGTCCATCCCTAGTTGGTGATATCATGTAGGCAAAGGTATGCATTAGTATGTTGGAATGTACTAAGTATGTAAGCATGTAATGCATCAATGAACATCGTAAATAATAACAATATGCATCAACATGTCAATAGAGTAAGGAGAAGATATGAGTGATCAATGCATCTTTAACATCATGGATGGAAGCATGATAAAATATTTCACGCCTATGTCTATTAGACTTAATTATGAGTATTATTATTTTAATATTCTTATGATATGAATGTTGGGGATTTTGATGACTATGTGCGTATGCGGTAAGTCCCATTTCTCGAAAATGTCCCCATAGTTTGAATCCCAAGTCCCCAATTCCCTAGAATTTATGTGTTATGTGTTTATTTTCTGCACTTC
>JBCEWC010008637.1:0-19720 GCA_038996855.1 Solanum aculeatissimum | reverse complement strand
CGACTGATATTTACATGTTTTCCTAGGTATCTTAATATCTTGCTATGTCAGAACTTTTGGGAATGCAGAAGCTTGGCGGACTCCAATTTTACTACCCTGCTATTGTAGATTAAGATATGGTTATGATATCATGTAACTAAAAACTCCAAACAACTTTTAAGTTTTTTTATTGTATTATCACTACTACTAGAACACTGGTGTCTGAGTTTAGAAATATTTTGGGTTCATACAGTTTTGACCTTATTAAAAGAAAATCATAGAGAAGATTTTACATGGAAAGGACTCTTTGATGATAAAGACACACTTGAGGTACTTTTTCCTTCTCATTAGTTCCTACCAATATGCCATGTTATTGTAGATATGTTCTGGGAACTTATTTATCATCGAGTTTCTTTCTAATTTCCTGTAGGAAGCAATTAAGGAGTACAAAGACACCATGATAACTGTTTCCCATGGTCTGTACTTCATAAAATAAAATGTTAACAGAGTATTCGAATTAAAAAATGGCACTTTACATGATTATGAAGGAGATTACAATGTAGGTTTATTTCTTGAAATCTCTGCTTTAACATGCCATAGTAGTCTATTTGGTGCACTTTGTCTTTAGCTTTATTATGTGCATTAACAGTACATGCTGAGTTTCTCTACTTGAAAGTTCCATATTTGGGTTCAGTATTGAAAAGAATGGATGGACTCTTGTGTGAACATAGTTGTAATTGTGATCCATCATAATTCTGATATTTCGTTAATCATTACCTCTCGCATAATTTTGTTATAGATTGTTTGGCGTTTTTGAAGTTGCTCCAAAATACTGCAAATTTTTGACTTTGTACATAGAAGCAGCAAAATCCTTGGACATATAACAACTGCCGAATGATGCAGCTTACGCTGAAAAGGTACACAAATGCAATCCAAAATTTGTAAACTTACATTTATCCTTTAAAATCTATATTAAATACATTCTTTGTATCTTCTTCAGTTTTTCCCACGCAGATGACAAAAGGCCTACATGGAGCAACTACATTTTGCAAGTTGAATATCTAAAACTAACTCTAAAAACTTTATTATGCTTACTTTTATCCCTTTTGTATCAAACTTTCTCTATAACATTTACATATAATAGTTTGTGTTAATGTCTTATCTAATAATATGAACTTTACCTATGTCTTAACGCTAAAAATTGCCCGTGCCTTGCACGGGCACCACTTCCCTAGTTACCCCAATAAGTGTCAGTCACCCTTTTGGTTGTCCTGCCTGCTTGAGCTGCCTGCTTCCCCTCTTGACCAATCACAATCTTCCAAAGCAGGTAGCTCTTCATCGTCCTGCCTGCTTCAGCTGCTTAATTATATTTCTTCAACTGATTCGACTATAATTGTACAATATTACCCCTGATGAGACATTTTTCTAACTATTTCAACTGTGATTTTACTATCTCATTATTGCAACTGTCACAAGTATGAGTCGCCCTTTTCGTTGTCCTGCCTGCTTGAGATGTCTGCTTCTCCTCCTGACCAATCACAACCTTCCAAAGCAGGCAGCTCTCCGTCATCCTGCCTGCTTCAGCTGCCTAATTATATTTCTTCAACTGATTCGACTATAATTGTACAATATACCCCTGATGAGATATTTTTTCAACTGTGATTTTACTATCTCATTATTGTAACTGTTTCGATTGTGATTTTACTATCTCTCCTTGATCAATTATTATAAGTCATGTAAAATGAGATATCATATTTTAAATTCAAATTTTAAAAATATGTGAGTCCTACGTTTTCGCTCCTGACCAATCACAATCTTCCAAAGTAGGCAGCTCTTCATCGTCCTGCCTACTTGAGTTGCCTGCTTCAGCTGCCTAATTATATTTCTTTAATTGATTCTACTATAATTGTACAATATTATCCCTGATGAGATATTTTCCCAACTGTTTCAATTGTGATTTTGCCCTTTTGGTTGTCCTGCCTGCTTGAGTTGTCTGCTTCCCTTCTTGACCAATCACAATCTTCCAAAGCAGGCAACTCTCCATTGTCCTGCCTGCTTGAGCTACCTGCTTCAGCTGCTTAATTATATTTTTTCAACTGATTCGACTATAATTGTACAATATTACCCCTGATGAGACATTTTTCCAACTATTTCAACTATGATTTTACTATCTCATTATTGCAACTGTCACAAGTATGAGTCGCCTTTTTCGTTGTCCTGCCTGCTTGAGCTGCCTGCTTCTCCTCCTGACCAATCACAATCTTTCAAAGCAGGCAGCTCTCCGTCATCCTGCCTGCTTCAGCTGCTTAATTATATTTCTTCAACTGATTCGACTATAATTGTACAATATTACCCCTGATGAGACATTTTTTCAACTATTTCAACTGTGATTTTACTATCTCATTATTGCAACTATTTCGATTGTGATTTTACTATCTCTCCTCGATCAATTATTATAAGTGATGTAAAATGAGATATCATATTTTAAATTCAAATTTAAAAAATATGTGAGTCCTACTTTTTCGTTCCTGACCAATCACAATCTTCCAAAGCAGGCAACTCTTCATCGTCCTGCCTGCTTCAGCTGCCTAATTATATTTTTTTAATTGATTCTACTATAATTGTACAATATTACCTTTTATAAGACATTTTTCCAACTATTTCAATTGTGATTTTACTATCTTATTATTGTAACTGTTTTGATTGTGATTTTACTATCTCACCCCGATCAATTATTTTAAGTCATATAAAATGAGATATCATATTTTAAATTCAAATTTCTTCTATATATATAAATGTGGGTCCTACGTTCGTTGTCCTGCCTACTTGAGTTGCTTGCTTCTGCTCCTGACCAACCACAACCTTCCAAAGCAGGTAGCTCTTCGTCATCCTGTCTGCTTGAGCTGCCTGCTTCAGCTGCTTAATTATGTTTCTTCAACTGATTTGATTATAATTTTACAATATTACCCCTGATGAGACATTTTTTCAACTATTTTAATTATAATTTTACTATCTCATTTTTGCAACTGTTTCAATTGTGATTTTGCTATCTCGCCAGTGTGAGTCCTACTTTTTGTTGTCCTGCCTACTTGAGCTATCTGTTTCCGCTCCTAACTAACAACAACCTTCCAAAGCAGGTAGCTCTCCGTCGTCCTACCTGCTTGAGTTGCCTGCTTGAGCTGCTTAATTATATTTCTTCAACTGATTCGACTATAATTTTACAATATTATCCCTGATGAGACATTTTTCCAATTGTTTCAACTGCAATTTTACTATCTCATTTTTGCAGCTGTTTCGATTGTGATTTTACTATCTCACCCCGATCAATTATTTTATGTCCTGTAAAATGAGATATCATATTTTAAATTCCTGCTCCTGCTCCTGACCAACCACAATCTTTCAAAGCAGGCAACTCTTCATCGTCGTGCCTGCTCCTGCTCCTAACCAACCACAACCTTCCAAAGCAGGCAACTCTCCGTCGTCCTGCCTGCTTGAGCTACCTGCTTCGGCTGCTTAATTATATTTCTTTAACTGTTTCGACTGTAATTTTACAATATTACCTCTAATGAGGCATTTTTCCAATTGTTTCAACTGTAATTTTATTATCTCGCCCCGATCAATTATTTTAAGTCGTGTAAAATGAAATATCATATTTTAAATTCAAATTTAGTTATACAAATAAGAATGTAAAAATAATCAATAAGTGTGAATCTGACCAACCACAATCGTCCAAAGCAGACAATTCTTCGTCGTCCTTCATGCTTGAGCTGCTTGCTCCTGCCCCTGACCAACCACAATCTTCCAAAGCAAACAACGCTTCGTCTTCCTGCCGGCTTAAGTTGCTTCCATCCCCCACCCACCCCCACCCAATACCAAGGACAAACAAATTAAAATGAATGAAATATCATATTTTAAATTCAAATTTAATTATACAAATAAAAGTATAAAAATAATCAAACAAATATTACCCCTGATGAGATATTTTCCCAGTTGTTTCAACTGTGATTTTACTATCTCATTTTTGTAACTGTTTCAACTGTAATTTTTGCCCTGGGTGCTTGAGCTGTCTGCTTCCGTTCCTGACCAATCACAACCTTCCAAAGCAGGTAGCTCTCCGTCGTCCTACCTGCTTGAGCTGCCTGCTTGTATATTTCTTCAACTGATTCGACTATAATTTTACAATATTATCCCTGATGAGACTTTTTTCTAACTATTTCAATTGTGATTTTACTATCATGCCCCCGATCAATTATTTTTAAGTCATGTAAAATGAGATATCATATTTTAAATTCAAATTTAGTTATACGAATAGAATATAAAAATAATCAATAAGTGTGAGCCTGACCAACCACAACCATCCAAAGCAAGCAACTCTTCGTCGTCCTTCGTGCTTGAGTTGTCTGCTCCTGCTCCTGACCAACCACAGTCTTCCAAAGCAGACAACTCTTCGTCGTTTTGCCTGCCTGAGTTGTCTCCACCCCCACCCCATACCAAGAATAAACAAATTAAAATCAATGAAATATCATATTTTAAATTCAATTTAATTATACGAATAAAAGTGTAAAAATAATCAAACATATTTAATGGGTCCGGGCATCGCCCGGGCAGGCTTTACTAGTTATATTATAAGTTGAAATAGCACACATCTAGTCAACATGTGTGCTTAAAAGGCAGGGGTAAAGTTATCATTTTAAGTGCCTAGAACCCCAAAATATAAGCAATAGATAAAAAAGGAATAATCAAAAATTGAAGTGGCCATATAGTATAATCGTTTCTTTTTTAATTCTTTAGCCTTGTTATGTGTTTGTTCCAAAGGAATGATAATAGCCAATATGTAGCCACTGAAGACACATCAACTATACAACTTTACAACTTTAAATGAGCGGTATATCCATTGCTGACAACTATAGCTGGTAGATATGTCTGCTTGATCAGCTTGATGATGTATTTGTAATTTTTATATTCGTAATTTTTTAGTGATTCTTTCGATATGTCTGCTTGAGTAACTTGAGATTATTTAAATTTAAAATAATTAAAAGACATATAAAAAAATTGATTGAGACTTAAAATTTTATCGATGTCACGCAAAATGAAACAGAGAAAGAAACATATATATGGAAATTGTAAATCTCAAAAATGATTACTTGAGCAGCTTGAGCGTACATCTGTAATTTTTCAAAGCTCAAGCAGACAACTGATCAACATATCTGCTTTAGCAGCTTGAGAGTGTATCTGTAATTTTTCAGTGATTCTTCCCGCATGTTTGCTTGAGCAGCTTGAGGATATATCTATTCTTTTATTGTGGACAATTTAAAATGCTTAAAAGACAAAAAAATTGATTAAGTCTTAAAATTTTATCGGTACTACGTAAGATGAGACAAAGAAAGTAACATGTATTTGTAAACAACGTAAAAATATTGTAAATCTCTAAAATTAATTTTACAAGACATGTAAAAAAAATTGATTGGCTCTTAAAATTTTATCGGTGACACATAAAACGAGACATAAAAAACAACATATATTTGAAAATAATGCCAAAAATATTTTAAATCTCAATAATTTACAGTTTAAAATATTTAAAAGGAAAATTGTTAATCTAATGTATAGTCAAAATGCTATGCACGGACTATCCCCCACTAGTATTATATAAAATGAAAAAAATTGAACAAAGAAATATACCAATAAGAAAAATAAAGGCCAATAAATAAAAAATTATAAGTACTATAAGATGATGAAACACAAAGTGCAGAGAACATTTTCTATCCAATTTATACAAGGAGAAATTGTGAACATAAAAAGGTTGTGAATGAATGTGTTTAACGGTAAAAGTTAAAAGATTAAAGTCATTAAGAAGTGGAAAATGGCAAGTTATAACATCTACCCATGTTGGTCTAGTTTAATTGTCATTATTGATTTAATTTTAAAAGTTAGTCAAAGAATTTTTTAATTAAAAAAATTAATGAAGGATATTTTCGTAATTCAACTTTGAACTTAAAATCTTTTCACTTTTAATAATGAGAAAATACATTATTACCCCCCTAAAGTTAAACCGTTTTTTGAATAAGACACCTTAAGTTTGTGGGGGTCCTATTACCCCACGAAGTCATCTAAAAATTCAATAAATACACCATTTTGACTCCATCTGTGTTCTCAACTCAGAGGTGTGTGTCTCACCCCACGTAAATATCATTATTAATTATTTTTTAACCCATTTAAAAAATCAAGTTGCAACCTGACCCACCCACTTTTAAACTCATCTTTATTACCTCTTTCATCTATTCTCTTTCTTCGACCGATCAAAATTCTAAAAAACATTAAGAGTCAAAACTAATTGGTAATATCATAGTTGTAATTTTGTCAATTATGATGTCAAAACGAAGAAGGAAAGTTTCACGGGTTAGTGATTTTGTTGGATTAAATTAAAACTTTGAATTTTTTATTTTTTTATATAGTAGTGATTTTTTTACTAATTAGCAGTTGAAATATTTGTTGACTTGTATTCATGCGTATTTTCTTTGTTGTTTTGTTGTTGTATCTATTATTCATGTATATGTTTTGCAACATTCATTGATTTAGTATTTTTGAGATTTGTCTGCAACTGCATTTTCAAGATTTGTTACAATGTCGTTTGTTCTTATAATTTGAGATGGTATCATGGGGATCAAATTGTATTTGGTCCCCTACCTTATTATGTTGGTGGGTGTGTGATTGAATTTTTAGAAGTAGACACCGATAAAATGTCTTATTTTTAATTGAGAGACCATATAAAGAACTCAGGATATACAGTAGAATGTTCCTTTTATATTAGATCTTCAATTGATGATTTTTTGGTAGAAATTAAAAGTGATAAGGTTATTTGTGACATTTCCTCTGTATTTAAAAGTGAGGACAACATGGATATTTATGTTAGTCATGGGATCAATGAGGCAGTAGTTGCTCCATTGGCTTTCGATAATGTACCCCATGTGGACAGTGGTGTGTCTTTAAATGATGGAGGTGGAACAAATAAGGAATTATTTACCTCTTTTAATGAACTTGAGTCTTCTAACCCTAATTTTAGATCTTCAAATCCTCCTATTGAGCATCATAGTCCTTTTACTGAACCTTCTACTCCTCCTTCTTAACCTTCCAACTCTTCCTTCTAGCCTTCTAATCCTCCTTCTGAACCTTCCAACTCTTCCTTCTAGTCTTCTAATCCTCCTGTTGTCCCTTCCAACACTTTTTTCAGTCCTCTAATCCTCTTACTGAGCCTTTCAACACTTTTGTTCATCCTTCTTATCCTCCTTTTGAACATTTTAACTCTTTCTTCCAACCTTCTAATTCTCCTATTAAACCTTTCAACACTTTCTTCCAACCTTTTAATCTTCCTACTAAGCCTTCTAACACTTCTGTTTAGCCTTCAACTCCTCCTGTTGAACCTCAAACAAATGAACATCTAAGTGTAGAGGAATCAAATGAGGATTCTAAAGTGAATGATAGTGAAAAGAGTATACCTAGTAATGTTCATGAAGAGTATAGGAAGTTCAAGGCTTCAAGAAGGCATTTCAATAGGTCAAACAAAAGAAGTAGAGGCACAACTACTGAATAGTTCATAATACCAGTGAAAAAGGGTCAGACATAGGATATGATGAGACAAATATTGGTAGTAGGGATAGCTTATTAGGTAAGTTAGGAGGTGATGAACCTTAGTATCCAAGTTATGAAGATCCTAGCTTTGAATTAGAGGAAGAAACAAGTTAGGGAGATAGTGAAGAGGTTGATCAAGTGGGGCGTACATCTATTAGAAAGAAGACCAAAAACAGAGTTTTGTTTGATCCAACTTCTGAGAAGATTGTTTGGGAAACAGGTTTAGTGTTTTCTAATGTAAAAGAATTTCGAGAAGCAGTAACCAAATATGTAGTTTAAGAAAAAATTTAAATTGAAAAATATGTGAATGAGTCTGACAAAATTAGAGTAAGAAGTTACAAAAAAGGTTATCCCTGGTTATTGATTGTAAGTATGGATAGCCAAACTTCAGATTTTGTGGTTAAAAACTACAACTCTATTCATATTTGTGTGACTTCGACTTTTAACTATTTGTGCAATTCGAAGTTTTTAGCCAACAAATACAAGAACAGAATAACTGAGCATCTAAATATTAAAATTATCAAATTACAAGAGCTTATTAGAAAAGAACTGGATTTTCATGTTAGAAAGACAATAGTGAGAAAAGCCAGGGCTAGAGTGCTACAAGAGATTATGGGTGATCATGTTGTTGAGTATAGTAGAAATTTTTATTACAGAGATGAGATCTTAAGATCAAATCCAGGTATCACTTGCATTGTTAAAGTTTAAGTAACAATTGAAACTGGACATAAGAATTTTGAAGGGTTTTATGTGTATTTTCATACTTTAAGAGAGAATTCTTTGAAGGTGCTAGGAGGTGCATTGGCCTGGATGGATGTTTTGTTAAAGGAGTATGGAAGTTCAATTATTGGTAGCAGTCTGCAAAGATGGAAATAACCAGATGTTGCCCATTGCTTGGGCAGTAGTAAAGGTTGAAAATCAACTTACTTGAAGATGGTTTTTGACTCTACTAAAGAATGACTTAATCTTGGAGATAGACATTAGCTAATCCTTATTACTGATATGCAAAAGTTATTTTTCTGATTATTTTATCTTTTTTGTATTTATTGATTCTCATTTACCATTTTATATGTTTATTTTCTTTCTTTGATAGGGATTGAAAATTAAAGTGTTAGATTTATCATCGCTTGCTGAACACAAAATGTGTACTAGACATATCCTTGTAAACTGGTGCAAAACTTGGAAGGAATAGAAAGAAGAAATCTTTTTTTGAAAAATTACAAAATATACATTTAAAGTCGAATTAAGAGATTACATAAAATCTATGAAGAAGTTGGGAAGGGAGAGCTTGGATGGTATTTTATACTATAATCTAGAAAGATGGTGTCAAAGGTACTTCAAAGAACACAACAAGTGTGATTTTATGGACAATAATATGGTAGAGAGCTTTAACTCATGGATATTGTTTGTAATATACTAGACAATTATTACAATGCTTGAAGAGATTAGGATAAAAATGATGAAAAGAATTAATCAATTAAGAGAGTTCTCAAAAACATGGATCACTGATATTTCTCCTATGGCTTTAAAAATTTTACTAGACAACATTAATAAGTCAATGCAGTGCAACTTATCCTGGAATGGAAAAAGGAGTTTTGAGGTTGTAGACAAGGGTTTTACACACTGTGTAGACATTGTTAGGTGTACTTGTAGTTGTAGAGCTTGGAAACTTAAAGGAATACCTTGTCCTCATGGTGTTGCTGCCCTATATTACAAATAATATGAACCAATTCATTATGTGGCTAGCTGCTGCAACAAGAAAACCTACTTGAGAACATATGAGCATGTTATTCAGCCAATGAATAATATGAATATGTGGCCAACATCTAATAATCCAATAGTTCAGTCACCAATAGTTAAACAATTTTCTGGAAGGTCAAGTAAAGTTAGAAGAAAAGAGGCTCATGAAATGAAAAAATTCAAAAAGCTTAGTAAATGTGATGTTGTTATGACTTGTAGCAATTGTCATTCAAAAAGCCATAATAAAAGAGGATTTCCTACTATTTCAATTGTTTCAAGTCAAACTGCACCAACTTCTACTCAGTCATAGGTAAATATAGCAATGATCATTAATATTTAATTGAATATATGCTAATATGTTATATTATAATAGCTAGAAAAGAACAAATAATGAAAGTGATAGAGGAAGAGTTAAAAGAACGGGCAAAGGAAGGGTGAAAGAGGCAGAGAAAATGACAGAGGAAGAGGAATGCCTCAGAAAAATCATGAGAATAAAGCACAAATATAGGAAGAAACAGAGGGAATGGCATGGGAAGGGGGATGCCTCAAGAATATCATGAGAATGAAGGCACAACTGATGGACAAGCTTCAAGACCTTTTTAAAGGCCAAGGATGGTAGGCTTTGGAGTATTGGTTGGTGATGATGATTTAAAAACTCTTAATGCAAGTATAAATTTAAATTATTTATTAGATCATACATATTTAGTTTTCAAATACTTCAACTTATTTTTCTGATTTATTTGTAAAGCTTGGAATGCCAAGTAGAAGGATTGTTGACATTGGTACAAGAGTTTCAAGGAGGTCTGATGAAGTTATTGGAGATATTGGCTATCAACTATGTTTTGAAATGAAATGGAAGGAAAAATCAGTCATTACCAGTAATAAACTTCAACAAATAATGGGTGAAAAAAGAGTCCAAACGAGGTCTGCAACTATTGCTCTTAATGAAAATCAAAGCAGTTCAATTACAAAGAAGACCAATGTTCCATGAAAATAGTTGACTTAAGTGTTATTTTTTGGTGTTGTTAATATCGTGTTTTTGCTACTTTATTGGTACTAAACTCTATTTTGGTATTGCTAACGTTGAATTGCAATATTGGGTACCAACTGTGTATTGCCATGTTTGTTTAGGCAACAACTCTCTTGGTAATGTTGGATTACAATATTTGTTAAATTGTAACTCAAAATTTAAAATTTTAGCAAGCCTGAAATGATGTTCTCGTTTTGTTACAATGATTTTCATTCTGATTAATCATGAAATGTAGTTGGCAAGTGAGATTGTCATTTTTGAATATTGTCAAATGGTCACAGATATCAAACAACAAAGATATTTTATTGATATTTTTCAAAGAGATATCACACAAACTTGATTGAATAATGCCTTACACAATTAAAAAAAATAGTTATGGCAATTCGAAGTGCATACAATTACATTTTTCATCCTTCACATTCTTGTTAATGCTTAAAACCAGAAAAAAAAAAAACACCACGATGAACTTCCAATTCAAGATACAACATTCCGTCTTCTTCGTCTCCTTGATTTCCTTATTATGACATACTTGATCATCTTTCTTCTCCACTAATTTCATCTTCTTCTCTTTACTATCATAAAATGCTTATGTTTCTACCAATTCTTTAATTCTATTAGACAATCTTGGAATGACAAACTTGGATCACATATCAATTTTCTCAAGATCCCTCCATTTGAAGAACTTGCATAAATTTTCCTAAAATAGGTCATAACCAAGTGAATTTAATGATAAATTAAATAAATATGTAAATCGAACATACGTGTGTGCGTAGACAGGACCAAAATCTTCTAGCTAGGTTGTTCTCTAACCATGAAGTCAGCATTTGTAGTAAATCTCCATGTTTGCATCACATTGTTACATGCAACATTAGATCTCTCTCGTCATTACAAATGTGATTCAAGCTTGCAATTGATATTATAAGGATAGTCTTCCTCAAAAATTAATCACAACAACAGTGGAACATTTGGCACTCAAGTTTGCTTTCAATATTTGTTTTCCTAAACTGAAAGCTCTCCAACGGTAATGGAGATTTGAGGAAAATGAAGATGAGATGGGTCTATTTAATGGAGAAGACAATTCAAATTGAGAGTGCCACATGGCGTTTTAACATTGGTTTGTTGTTGTCTTTATACTTCTTCACGCGCCTATTTTCCGTGACAACACAATTGGTCTAAAAATGGGTCAAAATGGTGTATTTATTGAATTTTTAGATGGTTTCGTGGGGTAAAAAGACCCCGCAAACTTAAGGTGTCTTATTTGAAAAACGGTTGAAGTTTAGGGGGGTAATGATATGTATTTTCTCTTTAATAATATATGACATGATGATGAATATGAATATGAATATGAATGAATGAATGATGATATACGATAATGATATGATGTGATGATAATGATAAATGATACGATGATATGATAACAACCCAATAACACTCCTCTAAAGTTTCTATGTTTATAGATGTGTAGCGGGTCTAAAACATATTTTTCGTGGTTAGATTGAACAATGATTATGATATTCGTCATCTCTAATCCCTTCTTGATTTCGTTATATCCTGTTAACATTTGTTGAAAATCATCATTAATACACTTCACCTGATTTAAATTTGTACCTTCCTCTCTTAGACATGCTAGTTTACACATTTCTTTCTCCCCTTCCCATGTCCCTAGCTTTAGTTACAAGCAATCTAGGCTTTCCCCTCGAACTTACCAGTAACCTTCTAAGCTTCCCTATTAGCTTACCTGTATTCTTCAAAAGCTTCTCCATCCTCTGCTTTACAATTTCTCTCTTTTTTAGCTTTAATAACTCCGTGTACCTCATTGCTCCACTATTAAAAGATAAAAATCCAAGTCATCAAAATGATTTCATCTTATTGAACACAAATGGTCGCAGTGTTCCTCCATTGATCAATGTGTTCGATCAAAAGTATAAACATGTATTCAAAAGATACCAAGCATTCAATTGAATGACATTATAGAAGTTTAACGCACAACACGTGTGGATTCGATTGTCCTTTGTTTCGGTACTTGACCTTCCCAAAATAAAGGTTTAAAAAAAAAGGATGCCTTTAAACTGCCAAGAATAATGTTATATTTCTATAAATACATTTGAATAATATTAAACCATACAAGACATACAAAATTGATTCACCGTTGACGTGGAGATACCTACATATTACAAGGCATATAAAAATGAAAAACCAGTTAGCTCAAAGATTCATTCACTGGCAATTTCCATCTTTCTGCTGCTTTTAGGTCAATTTGCTAATCTCATAAAACTGCCAAGCAGCGATACAACAACACCTATAAAGATCAGCTTGATTGTTTTCGTCAATGATGGTGCACTAGAGAAATTTACTTTCCGTGCTTGGTCCCTGTGAAAGTGTGAGATACAGTACTTAATAACTACAATTGTGAAAAAAGGGCATGTACACTTCCATGCAGACACTAGCATTCTCTACATTCTGAAATATTCCCCGAAGAAAGGACTAGCTTCTACGAAATATAAGAACTAAGTAGAAAACTTGCTCCGGTATGATTAAGCAGTATAACAATAGGAGATCTAAGACAAACATCTTACTTCTGTAAAGGTGACAGTGCACCACAAAAAATGGTGTTTGCTGGAACTGGAAGCTCTGTGGTCTCTGGATTCACCACACTAACATAAGTTTCTTGGCCAAGGTACCATGAGTCAAGGTTTTGAGCACGTAAATTCCAAATGCCAGGATTGTCTAGGAAGACTAAAATGGCAGTCCAAGCACCTGGAAACACCTGCAAGAGAGAAAACTTTCCTTTTGTTTATAAATGGATAATTTTCACAAATACTCGCAAACATTTTACCAAGTATGACAAAGAAGACAATGAGGTGGGACCTATATTTTCTTTTGAAATAAAAAGGACAAAATAAATTTCATCTTTGCATGCTTTGGAGCAATTAGCATCTTAGTATAAATTAGAACAAATATTATCTTGACATAAATTGGAAAAAATGAACCTTTTTGCGCAATATCTGTTCAAGAGAAGTAGACAGAACTTTTACCTGGGTAGTGCATCGAGCAACACCATCCCATTTGTTGTAGGTGCTTCTACTATTCTCTGTCCATAACCCGTAGTCCATGCTATTGTCATTTTTGAGAACAAAAACGTCAGATTTCCGATTCCAAACTGAAAACAAGTGATTCAGGCAACTGTATGAAAATACACTACTCACCCGACAACAAAAAAGGCATAGCCGTCAAGGTGATAGCTCTGAACAGTTGTATCATTGTTTTGGAATATGATTTCCACGAATGCTTTGTAAGTACCATTAATTACTGAGGTATCAACTTTTGCTGGCCTGTTCATCATTTTATTGGGGAAGTCAAGCTTGAAAACACCTGGGATGTTAAATTGCTGAGCAAGTTTTAGAGGTGTTGATGGCGCTAAGTATGAAATGCCACTGAGAGTAGTGCGCCATTTCCCCTCTATTAGCTCTACAGGCCTATTATGAAGGACAAAGACATCAGTCACAGTGATTTCACCATATTTGAAGGATCCTTGGGGGTTTGGCCGTGCAGCACCAGCAGAAACATTCCATCTGCAGAATATTACGCAATAAGTTAGCAACAGCTCCTTAAAAATCGAGAACCTCGCATTTAAATCTTATATTTAGAGCAAAAAGCAGTTATGGCAACAAAGTCATCAAGAGTCAAGACTATACAACCTTCTTTCTGGTATTAAACTACCATATTTCTTTTTCATTTTTATATTTTTGGAGGAGGGGGTTGGGTTAGAGGGGAGAAAACATCCTATATCTCTACTTTCAGTAACACATGTTGAAAATTATTCAGTAAGCAAATGAATATCTTTCCATAACTAATGATGCACACAACTAACGTGGGGAAAGAATATAATGTAGCAAAGAATGATTACACTTTCTACAACCTTATGGATCTCGCTTGACTCATTGAGAAATATGTGTCAGATTCATTAGGAGGATCTGGAAGAGGACCTGAAGCGGGTCCTTGCGAATTTGAGTAATGCAAGACAGAGACTCCTACCGACTTCGACGAATCAGAAGAGTTAACAAAGCGTGGACTGGCAACAATGTAATAATCACTGCTGGCATTTTGATCCATTGTGACCAGGAATGAATATGATTGACCAACGTGGATATCCAAGCTTGTGTAGTTCTGTTGTACTGTGTATGAACCTTCAGTCTCCACAAGAAGAAGGTTATGACTTTGGATTCTGAAATTCAAGCTAGTTGAAACCCCCACATTGTGTACTCGAAAGCGGTATGTTTTGCCTGTTGTATATAAACATGACAAAAGACATCTGTGATAAGAGGAATTGCAGTATATGTAACTGAATGAAAATCTTGAGATGCTAATATGATACTTACCAGTGAAATACTAAGTGACAACAATCAGTAAATATCACAATCAGAAGAATAGAGGAATTTTACGAACCCTTACATCAAGTATAGGATCTCTCACACAAAAACATTCTTTGAACCCTTACATCAAGTACAGGATCTCTCACACAAAAACAATTACAGTCAATGCTCAATTTCTGTTTAAGGATTTCCCCAAACTGTGATCCTCTAATGTAAAACAGGCCTTCTGCCCACAAGGTCAAAGTTGAGAAAAGATACAGGTCAAGATTGATCAGTAAGCAAAGTATCTTCCTTTAGATTGATTTAAGGGAAAAGGGTCAAACTTACATCTCTACTTTAAAATATTAGTCAGTGTCATCCTCCATTGTACAATGTGTCCAAATTTAACCCCTCCATTAGCAAAGTTATCAAAAATACCCTCAATCTAAAGGGTTCCCCCAATTTCCCTTTTAATTACCCAATTTCATTATATAACCCATAAATCCAAAGCAACAAAATTTTGTGTAGTGATCTAACATAAAGCCAAAAGCTCCAGTAATGAGAATGATAATAGCATCCAAGAGTTATGCCTTTAAAATGCACCTCAAATAATCCTCAATCAATAATAATTAAATTTAAAATTGAACCAAAAGTACCGTGCAATGGAATGAAAAAGTGTGAAGGTATTTAAATCCGGCTATGTACTGAAACCAGACAGATAAAGCCCCAACAAGAAAGAAGAATGTAATAACCTGATTCTACATTCACTGTCTGGTAGGTTATACCACCTGATACAACGGCATTATCATAACGGTAAGGACCTAGGCCATTGAATAGGATACCATCAGGAGCTGCAAGGCCAACTCCATTTTCGATTTCTTGTCTGAGTTCCTAAAGCCCAAAGCTTTTATAAGTGAGCCACTAAATTTATAAGGATCTACTTTTTACAAAAATAGGCTGACCTGTTAAAATTTGCAACCAACCTTATGACTCTTTATAAACCAGTCACTAATAAATAGTGTGATGTCCCCGTCCGGTGTAGCAAACGGCAGAGGAATGACATTTCTGTTGTTTATAGTGATCCCTCCATATCCACCAGCAGCTCTCTGGAAGCTTAAAGAAGGGAAATAAAAGAAACTGCCTATCTGATCTTTAACCTGAAATTCATATGTCCAATTCCAGCCAGCAGGAATTGGACAATTTGTGCCAGATACACCATCTTGCCATGTATCCTTTCTCTGCTGGATGCCATTCCTGCACTTAATTATCATATATATGTTCACTACAGCATCTAAGCTTGTGCATCCCTATAGATTTTTCATAGTGGTTTTTACGGTTTACCATGTAAGAAGCATAGGCTCATCAAGTTCATTGTTAACATTGACAACCACATTCCAGTTAGTAGTGACATTGAGAACAGGTCCTGGAAATTGACCATTTATTCCGATCACCTGAAAACATATAAATTTTCATATATTACAAATAAACATTATTAATTGTAGAGTAAGATCAAGCTCGAAAGGGTTGCAGCTAAATTCTCCTAAAGAAAAGATCTATTATGGATTTCGTAAATGCATCTAAGAACAAAGCGATCAGAAACGGAAAAGCCAGATTAAGACAGGATATGAAGAGCAGCAGAAATCAAAGTTTTCTGAACCTAGCAGCCGGAACATGATAGGCATAGAACTTTAAAGAAAAATATGAAGTTTTCCAGTTGTCAACATGATGGCTGCTATAATCCACGCTTAGTCTTCAAACTGTAGATTGTTGAAATTAAGCGCAAATATTTGAAACCTAGGTAATGACCCCAAAAAACAAAAGAAACCTTGCTGATCACCAAACAGATCTTTACAATGTGTCAACACTCCTGAAAGTTAAAAGATAAGCTAAACTAACTTGCACATAGAACAGGAGCAACACATGTAAATTGGAATTAGCTATTGACTAGATAAAAACATAAGTTTGTAAAAGGAAACAATACGACGAACTAACTGGTCACTGATCACCTAAAGAACTCCTAGGATGAAATTCAAAGTCCACAGCAGACTATTTTGACGTCCAACCCAAAACTTCCCAACTAACATCTATAAGGCATACTTAATACAGTAACTCCAGCATAGAGCTAGTGACAAATATGGAGTAAAAATCGTAGGTCATCATAGTAGTTCAAATTAGCAACAGCTTTAAGCACTTGAAAGTATGAAATGCTGTGATTAAATTATTGATATAACTCAATCCTGAAGATGAAGAAGGGACCCTTCAGATGGGTCAAGATATTCACTATAGCAATAGAATTTTTCGCACACAAATCCAGCCAAAAAAAAAAAAAACTATGGCAATTTACTATCTGTAAATGGGTAGGAACCCAAAGTTAGCTATTTTATACACTATTATGTACTAAGAACATCCTTATGAACATATTAAGTACATTTAATCAGGCAACTCTACACCTCCAAGAAAATGCTGTTTTAGTCGCAAATCTTGCAAAATGCACCGTTAGCGCAGAACCCAGCTTCCTATTGCAACCAATGGAATTATTTTTCACCCAGTTCAACCCATAAGTATTTAATTAACAGGACAAAACGAAGTTGAGCAACTATGCATAGAAACAGAATAACAAGGCTAATTACTCCAAGTATGGTAAATTACAAGTAATTAAGATGAGAGAGAACCTGCTGCTTAACTCCAAGAGGAGAAGCTGTAATGTAGGAAATAGTCCAGTCATAATATATATAAGGATCTGCCGCTAAACAAACTGTTGTCAAGCAGAGAAGCAAAAGGAGATAGCAATAATATGGTAATCCAGACAACATTTGATTACAAACTATTTACGCAGCTTTCTTGTTATCTGGTAATTGATGTGAAAATAAAGAAAGAAATGGGTATCCCTAGCTTTTACTTTAACTTTGCTTTTTCTTGTTTCACTATGAAATTGACTAATTGAGTACAGTACTATGGAGAAAAGCACATGCTATGTTAGCTTGAGGATTTGAGGAAGACAGCTTGGATGTCTGAATCAGGGACCCACATATTTTACTTCTTGGAATCTGGAAAATGAAATCGAAATTTTGAAAATTTTGTCTTTCTTTTGCTTTTCAAAATTGAATGGCTGATAACATTTTCCTACTTCAAAGTTCTCTAGATCTACCTCTTAAAACTATTCAAGCCCCAGTAGGGAGTACTATAGCATGAATTTTCAAAAAGTTTCCTACTTTTCCTAAAGAAGAAAATAGTAGAGGGATGGAAGGGGTGGGGATGTCTTCCAACTAATATTAGGGGAGACGCTCAAGGTTTCAATATCCATACATAGAATCCACTCGCATTGTGGATGCCTTCCCATTGCAAATTTACAGGAATATTTTTTCGTCACAAGATTTTTGGAAGTTTAGTAGTCATAGTTGTTGAGTTTGAAAATGAGACAAATGAAATATTATAACTTTTTCTCAAAAAGTTATGATCTTTATGGAAGAGATGTGACTTTTGAAAGGGTTGTGTCATTTTTAATAAGACACAATAAATATATTTTCTCTCTTCTTCTTCTATACAAATAAATTCTAGCGTGTTTTATTGTTGTTGAGTGGTTCGCTGACATCATAGTTTTAGGTATCGATACACTGGTGAGTAAAAACGCTCTATCTTGGGATGATATATTTCATTAATCTCGGATATTTGAGGGGAATAATTTCCTTAAAAAACATCGTGCATTCAGTGGGCTCAATTTTTGTTAGGATCTGAGTAATCCAATAAGGAAGAATAAATAAATGTAGTTGTAGAGAATTGAAGTCGAATTAATGAAGGGAGTCCATTTTCGTTTCTTGTAAATGGAACGGCTAAGATTGAAATCAGTTTAACAAATAGCAAGAGAGAGGATTCGGC
The DNA here is from genome assembly GCA_038996855.1 of Solanum aculeatissimum. NCBI lineage: Eukaryota > Viridiplantae > Streptophyta > Magnoliopsida > Solanales > Solanaceae > Solanum > Solanum aculeatissimum. The sequence goes on along the minus strand of JBCEWC010008637.1, from coordinate 1,117 downwards.
CAGGTTAGTAGGGCAATTACCACTGTTGCAGTTATCACTGATATAACCACCCTGACATGGGAGAGTGGGGGTATGCAAACAATATGGTACTTTTCTCATCTTTCCATTTTCTCTCTCGTTCAGTTTCCTCTCATCCCCTTCAGTTTCTTCTTCTTTCTCCTCTAATTCTCTTGTCTTCTTCTCCAATCAGGTTACCAGTCCAACAGTGGTGTAACGACACAAAAATTTTTGAACTTTGTAATGGTTGGTCAAGGTTAGTGTTGAGCTGGTCATGGTTGAATTTTGGTAGCCATGAGTTGTATTTAAGTGGCCGGATTCAAAAGGATCGTTTGGTGAAGTTGTAAGGCCAGTTGGGTAGTGGACTTTGAAAAGCCATATCTTTTGGTACGAGATGAACTGTGTGGACCACTATATATCAAATCGAAGCTCTTTGAGTTATCTTTGCAACGTAACTAGTTTCATTCAATTTGGAGTTTGGATGTGAAAGTTATGACCCTTGCAGTGAGACTGCCCGTAATTAGAAGTATGTTGGAAAAGGGTTTCGGAATAGGGTCTAAGGGTGGGACCACATACTGTTTAGTGGTCCATGGCCAGTGGTGGTGCTCGTGGGTTAGTTTAGTGTGCCCCTAGGGTTTGGGAGCCAAACCATGGACCAAGTGTGGTCCCATGGACCACTTCACGGTCCATGTGACCCTTCACGGCCCGTGAGGGGTCCCGTGAAGTGATCCAGAGAGTTGGCCAAGATTCAGGGCTGGACTCCGGACCAAGTGATGCTCCACGAACCAGTACACGGTCCGTGTGCACCTACACAGTCCGTGATGCCCCTCGTGAAGTGATCCATAAAGTCCCCCGAGAGTTCAAGCCAAAGCCGAGGCCAAGTGAAGCCTCACGGGCAGGTTCACGGACCGTGAACCTTTGTATGGCCACTGGCAGGCTTTCGTGAAGAACTGTGTTCAGTGATCTAGTCTGTTTCATTAATGATTAATTCATAATTTAATTAGATCCTATGCCCCTTTTAGTCTTTCTAAGGTCTCCTAACTCCCCTAAATCAAACCCTAATCCCCTTTCATCCATTCTAACACCCTTCAATCCTCACCAAAATTCTCTCAATTCTCTT
>JBCEWC010008636.1:0-19722 GCA_038996855.1 Solanum aculeatissimum | reverse complement strand
ACGTGCAATCCTTTCATATATTGTCCCCTTGTCATGTTGCTTGGTCATGCTATACTTGTCATATGCATTTCATGCCCACTTACTTAGTGCTAAATTGTGCTATCCCATATTCTTGTCTACATGTTCTAACCATGTAGGGGACGAGGGTGATTACTACATTCTCCCGGACGACGCTTGATCCTATCTTGAAGACTTGTAGTGGTGAGCCCTATTGTTCAAGGGGAAATAGCCACCATCTATCTACCTTCTTTTCCATGTGTTTACTTTCTTAACTTGAGGGTGAGCCTCAAAGCTGTCAAGGCCCCGCTCTTCTACGTAGAGGCATGTTTTGGACAAATCTTACTCTTGTACGTTTGACTTGTATGTTGATATTTGCCTATGTATTATGATACTATGTTTCGCTTGGTTTATGATTATATTTTCATGTTATGGTAATGGCTTATGTTTCCATGTTATTATAATGACTTGAATTTTGAGCATGATGAATGATTATGTGCTATGTGCAAGTACGCTCATCCTTTTCCCGTATTGCCCCCATAGCTTGAGTCCCAAGTTCCTAAATCTTTAGAGCTTATGTGCTACATGCTTTAGCTTTCGCATTTCCGAACCGATGATGAGTGTAATGATGTTATGATGGCTTGATCGAGGGTCTTCGGGTCCTCTTTTTCCATGTCACATCTAGGCCCCCTATCCCGGTCGTGACATATCCACTAGTACTTGTCCAATGGCTAGGAAGGGCCTCTCCATGATGATTGAGACCTTGAAGTCAACCTTACAATCAAGGATCACAAAGTCTACAGGGAAGATAAATTTTTTCACTTTGATGAGGACTTCATATAATATTCCCATAGGCTTTTTCACCGTTCTACCAGTCCTCAACAACCACATGTTTGTAGGAGTAGGGGCTCCCAAGCCTAGCTTCTTGAATACCGCAAGAGGCATTAGATTTATATTGTAACTAAGATCACTGATGTCGCTCAAGCCAAATCTCCTTTTTGAGGTAAAGTAGTCGTCAAGTAAATAACCTAACCAAGGTTAGGATTATTCCCACGATGAATATGGTAGACTCCATCAATTCAATGCACCTTGAGAGTGATTAACCTATTATCTCCCAAGGAAAGGGGGGTTTGAAAATAAGAATTTAAAGTAAACTAAATGAATGTAAAACACTCAGTGGAAGAGCTAACTAGGGTTAAGTGTTCCCCATGAATCCCTAACGTGGTAATATCGGACACATGCAATTCTCTTCCGGTGTGTACGCGTAGAATAGTAAGTTAGGTTTACCTAAGTCTTTGATCCAGCAAATAGGTAAATTTCACCCTGAAACTTGATCAGTCTCCATGGTGTGGCACTACTAACCCTTACTCTTATCCCAGTATGACCTCCCCTTAATTTGGTTAAGTTGATTAGATGAGAAAAAAGCTCGATCGTCTTCTGTTAATTACCTCTTTTCCTATTCGTCACTTCCTTGATCCGACAAGTGATGCTAGATGCATTCTAATGTTATCTACCTTTAAAAATTAATTAAAGTAAAGAGAATAATTAATATGCCCTAACACACCTTTCAAGAATTACACGTTAACTTATTTTACTTTGTTAGTTCATCATTGTTTCCAGAACCTTAGTTGTGGATTTAGCTATGCATTATCAATATAAACGCATAGATTATGATGTAGAAGAACAAAACTACGCACTTATAAGATAAAATTAAAATCACAAAATCCAACTCTTCAATTAAGATCACGAGTTTGAATCAAGAATACACAATGTATGATAAATCCTAAGTGTATTCACGAAAACAAGGTTCAAACATTATTCTCCCTAGAAACTTAATGAAAAATAACCTAAAAACCTATTTATTATAAGTAAAATACAAATCCAAAATAAACTAGGAAAATTGTGTCGGCAAGCTTCATGAGACCTCTTTACAGCTCGTTGACCATTTCACGGCCCATAGATACGGGTTTCGTGGATTCTGGAAGTGTTCAAGAGTTGACTTATATGAAACCATTCCACAGAACGTGTAAGATTCTACATCCCATGGAAGGTCTCGTTTGATGACTTTTCAGCATATCTCAAGTTTTTTATCCTCAGGGCACAACCATCACTGTAGGACTTGTGTAACATTGTATGGATCGTGGGTCTTCCTTGTAGAATTGACTTTAACTATGCACCCCTCACTGGAACTATATACAAAAACCGCTCCACAACTCATAGACTACTTCACGACTCGTAGAGGGTCTCGTGGAACACCAAAAATTAGTAGCTTTAACATATTTGTCCCAAAACTTTGCCAACACTGTAATCCTATAAAACAAACACAAAAACATAATCAAACCTACTAATATCTCATTGAGAACACATAAAATTCTAAGTTTTAAGTATCAAAAGTGTTGTATTTCGGCAGCACATTAATCACATAATGCTTTGTGAACTCAACATCTCCAATGGTGTAGGATATGGTAAATGCTCTGGGATCCTCTCACTTTTGTACTAAGCACCTTGTGGACATCGCACTACAATGTTGAAGCTTTTAAGAGAGCTCTTGACTCACATTCTGATTGTTGGTGACCAAGTCCTTCATGATCTTTGCATACCCAGGCATCTCCTCCAATGCTTTGATAAGAGAAATGTTGATGGAAAGCTTCTTCAACATGGAAATGAAGTGCTGGAATTTACCTTATTTCTCTCTTTTTTAAGTCTCTGAAGGAAAGGAGAAGGAGGTCTACGGATAGGTTTTAACTTTTATGGCATCACTGCTATATCACTCTCCCCATCCTTGGCACATGTATCCTCGGTCTCTACATATTTTCTCTCAACCATCTCCCTATGAATATCATCATCATCAACTGGCATTGGTGGTTCAATGGTATGTTTTCCACCACGAGTAGTTACTGACATACACTACCCCTCATTCTTTGGGTTCTAAACTATGTTATTGGGCAATGTACCTTTCTGGCACTGGTTCAATTGAGTCGACATCAAACCAAACTGTTGCTCCAGCTGCTTGATAGCAATAGAATGAGACTTGATTTTGCTTATTAATATTGGAGAATTCAGATTTCATCCCTTCAAGGTCTCATCCTGAGCGTCGACCTTCTTTAACAGTCGGTCGAACATCTCTTCAATTTGAGAGGTACTAGCACTAAAGTCTCTATTATGTGGTGGCACATACGGACCACTTATGTAACCTTCTCTGCATCCCAAATCAGCATCTCTATCCTGGCCCCTATTCTTGTCATAGTAGCCTCCTCAATTCTTATCTCTTAAAATGCCATCTCTATTAAAGTTCTGACCTTAATTTCCTTGACCTTGGTGCCAATAGTCCTAATTAGACCCTTGGGCATTGGTCTAAAAACCTACCATCTATTCAGTGACAAAGCAAGTGTCCTCCTCATAGTAAGGCTCTTCGTACATGGGTACTCGCTAAGGCTGATGAGCTAACACATTCACTTGTCATGGTCTTTCTTCATCAACAACTCCATATTGGTACTAATCTGTGCAAGCTCTTGCATCATATATTCATTTGTCTTTGCTTGGGCCGAATCAATACTTACTAAGAATGATCTTTCGGTAGTTGACTTGTCTCTTATCCCCCATGCATAATTCGTCTTAACCACTCTTTCCAAATTTGAGCAACCTCCTGAAATGGACAATCTAAAAATAAGCCACTTATGATAGTGTCAGCTATAACTTGGCTATTTTCATCCAAGGCTCAATAGAAGATTTCCACCAGGGCTTCATCAATAATATTGTGGTGAGGGACACCTCTCAGACACTTTGTGAACCTTTCCCACGTAGTACTGATCAAATTTCCTGACAATTGCTCAAAGTTGTTGATCTGGTCTTTCAAGGTCAGCTTCTTTGACCTCAGGAAGTACCTTTCAAAAAAGGCCTTCTGCAGTTCTTCGCAGCTAATGATTGAACTCTGTGGGAGCTCGGATAGCCATAGAATTGCATTTCCTGTAAGAGATAATAGGAAGACACAGAGCCCAATGATATTTGTAGACATATTTTGACTTCCCATCATGCTCTTGCAGACGAAGACAACATTGCGTAGATGCTTATGCGGATCCTCTGATGGTAAGCCTGGTAACAACCCTCAATTTTGTAGCATTTTAAGAAACATACTTAAAATGATGAACTTTGTGTCATCTGGCAGTGGAGGTAAAACAATAGCTTCGGTAATATCCATCGCCATAGAATCAAGTTGATATCGATTTCATGTGTTAGTTGTGGCTTAAAGATCCTGTGGTGGTGGATTAACATCCTCAGGTGGATATGGGGTATCATTATTATTATTCTGGTTTAGTGTTGCATTCACTGCCTTGTTTGCAATGTTGTTCGCATTGTTCTGGTCCATCTTTCTTAGAGTCTTTTAGATTTCAAGTTCAAACGGAGTCAAAGGATTGCCTCGACTATGAGTGTTGTCCATACACTAAACCTACATGCTAAAAAAACAATAACAACAAAAATGTAAAATGAGAAAAATAAGGATTAATTTCCAAATTGCTCAAATTACACTAGTCTAAACTGTATTTCCTGGCAACGACGCCAAAATCTTGATATCGCCCAAGCTACACATCGTTTTTTAAGGTTTAAGCGGTTGTTGTCAAGATATATAACCTAACCAAGTTTAGGATTGATCCGACAGGGAATATGGTTAGACTCGGAGTAGTTACAAGCAAATCGATTGAATTAACCTACTTATCTCCTGAAGGGGGAGGGGGGGTTTGCAACTGCAAGGAAATAAACCTAAACTAGAAAGAGTGTTGTGAAATCCGTAGAAAAAGTAACTAGAGTGTTGTGTTCCCCATGAATTCCTAACTCGGTGTCACCAGATAATCATAATCTTTTCTAGTGTGTAGCATCCACAACAATAATATAAATATACCAAACCTTTTGATCCAGGAAAAACGTAAATTTCACTACATGATTCAGTCCATCCCCATAGTGTGACTTTACTAACCTTACCTATTGTTCCAGTACAACCTCCTCTTGATCCAGTTTGGTTGATTAGACGTGAAGAAATCAGTCAAATCTTGTTAACTACTCCCTTTTCCCATTCCTTACCACCTTGATCCAGTCGATAAGAATTAGGGCAAGCTCTAACTTTTGTCACCATTAAAAAGCATTCAATAAGAAGGAATAATTAATACGTCCATGCACACTTTTCAAGAATTATCAATTATTCAAGTTTACCTTATTAGTTCTTCATAGTTCCCCCAACCTTAGTTGTGTGTTTAGCTATGCATAATTATTGTAGATGAAGAAATCATGTTAAGGAACAACATATTTAATCACTTATAATGATGGAGTTAAAAACAAGAAATCTCAATCTTCAAAAAATCACAATATGTAAAATTAATGACAAAATCACAAAAGAAGAGTGATCCAAGTTTTTCTCTATTGTTTTTCTATATCTGGTGCATCCTTCCTTCTAAAAAAACCTAAAACCCTATTTATAATAACTAAAAACCAAATCCAAAATAAAATAGGACAATTGAATCGACAGGCATTACGGTCAGGGTTACGGGCCATACAAAGTTCTACGGCCTGTACCTAGGCTTCATAGTCTTCCTTCTTCAAAACTGGTTATCTCTTTTATGATGCCTTTCTATGAATTGTATTCATTCTTACGACTCGTATAGGGTTTCATCTGACAGCTTCCCAGGAACTCCTCCACTTTTGATCCTCAAGGCACAAAACATGATACACAACTCGTATAAAATTCGACAACTCGTCTGATAGTTCGTGGACTCAACATCCAAAAATAGGCCCTTCACTAGATCTCAACCACGAAACTATTCTATGTCTCATGGAAGTTTCCACGACCCATAGAGTGTCTCGTATTTCCTCAAAAAGCTACAATTTTGCAGACTTTTCCCAAAATCATGCCAACTCTTGTAATCTTGAAAAACAAACATGAAAACACATCAAACCTACTAACATCACTTTGATAAAATATAAAATTTTAAGTTTTCAGCATCAAAAGTATTGTATTTTGACAGCGCATCAATGGGATATGGGTTCTTGTTGACAAAGGTGTTCACTTATTTTGGTCTTCCACTTGATGTTGGTGTGAAAAGGATGGTGAAACAAAAGTTTACTATGAATACTCTCATTGAATGTGAATACATTGAAGGCAAAACCAAACAGGTGAGTAGAGTATCTGAGTTGTTGGGAGAGAAAGAGCATCTGAAGAAGGAATTCGAGAAACTAACTACTCTTTTGAGTAAAAGAGATGATGAAATTGTTCTGCTGAAAGCTCAACTTGTTTAGGAAAAATTAATCGGACTTGGAACTGAGGTGGCCCTCATGTAAAAATCTCATAATTAGATCCTAAATGCTCAGTGGCAGATCTTAAGGAAAAATTTCTCAATCATCATATTGAATTATTGTTCACCTCAACTTATCCAGTCTCTTACCCGAAACCCTCTTCCTCCTGAAACTTATCAAATCCTCTATCTTTTTCATATTAGCATTTTCTTGTTTTTTATTCTAAGTAGTCTTGTATGGTTCTCTTGTGACAGGATTTTTGTAATGTTTGGATTGTTGACCTTTTGATTAATGAACGAATAACTTGTTTTGGTTTCTTTCTTTGTTCTTCTATTTCTTTCCATCTATTCTTGTGGTATCTAATGTTGTTAATTGTGTCACACTTGTGTTGCATTAATTTTGGGTTTACTTTCAATTATTTTTTATGATGTCAAAAGGGGAGAAAATGATATGCTTTCAAAATCAAAGAAAAAGTGAACATATGTTGGTGACAAGGGGAACTAATACAGTGAACATGTTGAAAGAGAAAGTTTGTTGATAGAGGGAACATGTTAATATGTTGAATGTTAAACTGAAAATGTTGAAATGTTGCTAAAATTCATTGGTAGACATGTCATAGGTTTTTCATCATCAAAAAGATGAAAAATGATGTTGCAAAGTTTTGATGATTTAACAAAATCATGGGAACAGATTGAGGACCCGATCTGATAAGTGTTGTGAACCTGAAAGCGACACTCAATAAACAGTACTCTGTGCACTAACAGTTTGTTATTTGTTGGTGCACATATACCTGTTCAGCAAAAATTGTCTAGCTAATGAAAATGCTCTAAATGTTGTTGATGTTGGGTATTTATATCCAACCTTTATTGAGAAGAAAGCTTGAGGGATTTTACACACATTGAGTGAGTGTTATTGGTGAGGCTCTCGAGTAGCACACTAAGAAGATCAGAGTTGTTCTTGCTTTTGTGTACTTCATTTGTGCTTAATGGTGCTTGTATCTTATGAATTGATTCCTATTGTATAAAAGAATCTAGTATTAAGAAAGATTTTGCTCTTCATTGCTAGAGTTATCTATGGTGAATGTTGAAGTCTAAGTTGGCTAGAGTTAGTAAATTTAGTGGTTAGTGAAGTACCTTTAGAGTTAAATTCCTTGATTGCAAGAGTTTGTAATCTAAAATTTCTTTGAGATTAATGGAGTTGGGTTGAAATCCTATGAGTGCAGGTCATGATTTTATCCTCCTTGAGCAAGGGGGTTTCCATATAAAAACTCTTGTGTACTTTTACTTTGCTTTCTTCTTGTTTTAGTTATTTTCATTGTTTGTTGTTATGACAAGGGACCTGGTCCCCATACACTCAGTGGACGCATGTATTCCATCAACGCCTCTAATATATACTAGAATTTAAAAGAAAAATACAAGTCTGAATGACTTTTTGTCTCAAAAAAACAAAAATACAATAAGGCACTCAAGGGTGTGTTGAGGTGAAAATAGATACCTCTCAAAACTCCTCAAGTGCTCAAATCGAGAATAGAGGGCATGCACTCAAACGGATTTGGGTGCGTGACCTACATAGGTGTATAAGAAAAGAGTGAGTACATAATAATATGATACTTAGAAAGTCAAAAACTAAACACTAAGTAAAAGATAAAGAACTTAAGTACTCCTACTACAGACACTAAACCTCCAAAACTAAAACATGTAAGCAAATAAAACTAACCTACATAGTTCATAATTTGAGTAGCATATTGTTCCAAATAATTCACTAGCATAACTTATCACTAACACAAAGTTCATTAACTAAAAGAGTCACAAAAAGATACATCTACATCTATAATAATTAAATGAAATGTGAAATTGTGCAAGTGCAATGCTGAATAGAATGATGCATGTTTGATCTATGATACACATTTACTCAAACTCAAATTAGCATCCATGAGAGACATGCATGATCCATGTATCTTTTAGAATAATTTTCCTTCAACATAATTTATGTTAGTTAGAACCACTATCCTTTGGCTTTGTTATATCTCTCCAGAACTATTTTCCTTCGACATCAATATATCTCATCGGAACCATTTACCTTCAGCATCAAGTAAATGTGAATCTCAATTAATTTCTAGACCAATGCGACTAATATAATTCATGAGTATGTGATGAAGTCTACAACAATAAGCCACTCGAGTCAAACAATCACGGTAATTTTCTTATACTAGGATCAATACTATCAATTATGTTTTTCAATTTAAGAATCACATAGGTACATATATGTTATAACCCAAGCTAGGCACAAGACACGACAATTAGGATATTGAGGAAAACCCCAATCAAGCCTCATAGCATATCAAGCATACGCAGGGTAAGTAAAGATAATAAGAATATAGAAGTAACCAACAAAGTCTAACATCTTTAAGCATAGGGATGAAAGGTGTGGAGGACAACATAGTCTCTTTACACATTTTGTCTGAAAAGCCTCTAAATCATAGAAGAGTTGTTAAGACAGGTTCTAACTAATTCGAAGTCTAAAATAAAATAAAAGAAAGAGCAATTAATAGAAAAGTAAATCATAAGTATGTTCTTGTAAAATAAGGACTCAAAAACTTATAGCTTAGAATCTAGTCTAGCCATGCGGTGTAGGAGTGTGATTGTGAACCCCTACATTATGACACAATACAGGCAAGAAAAGTATGCATTAGTACTTTGAATGTACTAAGTATGTGAGCAATGCTATGAGTCAAAAAATATGATATACAATTGACCAATGTAAATAACATGATAAAAGAGTCATTTAAAGCATAAGTAAAATATAGATATAGTCAATGCATTATAAAATCACAATGGAAGTCATAAGAGAACATGAATCATCAATGGTCAAATATGGGTCATAAAAACATACATATGTGGGATATCAACCATAATCGACAATAAGACCATGTGAGTTATTACGTGGAATTCTAGTATCTCCCCATACAACATAAAATGGGGAATCTACTTTCCAATGTATATTCCAACCCACAAAGTGTCAAGAACATATGTTATATGTGGATCCACTTGTTAGACCTTAAAGGATATAATCCTTGTAGTCATAAGAGTAGAAATTGCTACTAAGTACCCCTTGGGTTGAGTTCCCCACCTCAAAGTCCACTCATTACTAAGTCAAAATTCCACAACACACTTTTCATAAATCATAGTTCATACTTATCACAAATCACGAATCTTAACTTATGTAAAGGCAAATAGTAACTACCAATCCAATTCATAAGAACTTGTTCATAGAATAGCGTATTTTCATGTTGGTTCATATAATGTAAATGTAGGCCTTCCATCATTATGAATCCTTGCATAGGTGAGTAAACTCACAATTATTCATACTTGTCTTGCATATCATCATAAAGCTTAAATCACACTTTTCATGAAACTTGCCTGAGAAAACTTATCAATTTATAATCATAACATATAATGAAAACTAGCATAAAAAATATGGGTTCATATGTATGGTATGATAAGTGAAAGGAGATTCGTGGTGAGGATGTTGAGCCTATGGTTTGCAATGAGTTTGAGACTGCCTTTCTTGACCACTTCTTTCCCTAAGATCTACGAAAAGCAAAGGTGGAAGAGTTTGTGAACCTCAAGCAAGAGAGCACGACTTTAAAGGAGTATAGCTTCAAGTTTATTTAGTTGTCCAAATGTTCTCTAAAGATAATTCTATATATAAAGGCAAAGATGAGGAAGTTTGTCTCTAGCTTGGGCAAACACGTGAAGAAGGAGTGTTAGGCTTCTCTACTAATTGCTGGCATGGATATTTCTAGGTTAATGGTGTATGCTCAACAAGTTTTGGTTGAAAAAAATAAGGATAAACAGGATCGTTTGAATAAGAAATCCAAGTCAGTTAAGCATGAGAATGAGAAAAAGCATGGAAACAAAAACAAGTCCTTCTTTCAGAAGAGGTCTTCAAACTATGCACCTTCATCAGCAAGTGCACCTACACCTAAGAACAGGTATGCCCAAACGTTGCAGAGTTACCAGAACCTCCTAGCCCAGGGTTCTTAGTCCTAAGAAAGTGCGGCTCAAGTTTATAAAGGAAAGCCACCATGTGATAGATGTGGAAAGCTTCATTTGGGGTGTCATGAAGGCACCAATGTTTGCTAAAAATATAGAAGATAGGTCACTTTCAAATTGAGTGTCCTTTAAGGAGACAGGATGATAGAGATAGTAGAGCTCAACCTTCATCTACAACACTTCAAAATAAAGGTAATCAGAGAGGTGCTACTTTAGGTACAAGTGGGGGAACAAGCCGTCTATATGCTATGGGTAGTCACCAAGACCAAGTGAACTTCCCCAATGTTGTTACGAGTATGCTCTAAATCTTTTCTTTTTATGTTTATGTACTTCTTAATTCAGGTGCGACATTGTCTTTCATGACTCCTTATTTGGCAACCAATTTTGAGATTCTTCCTGAATGTCTTCTTGATCCCTTCATTGTGTCTACTTTTATGGGTGAGTCTATTCTAGCTGAGAGGGCCTATAGAGATTGTGTTGTATCTATCTATCACAAAGATACTATGGCTGACCCTTTATTCTCAAGTTTCAATTTTTGAATGATCCTATGATAGAGCAAAAAACTAATCATGTAGTGCCTAAGGGTAAATTCATTTCTTATCTTAAGGTTCGGTCATTAATTTCCAAAGTATGTATTTATCACCTAGCCCAAGTCAAAGATGTTAATGATGAGGCCCCATCCCTTAAGTCAATTCTTATTATGATAATTTTCTTGAAGTTTTCCTTGAGTATCTGTTTGGATTCTCTCCTTATAGGTAGGTTGACTTTGGGATTTATATACTCTCTAATGTACAGCCTATCTCTATTCCGCCACATAGAATGCCTCCGGCTAAGTTAAAAGAGTTGAAGAAAGATTTAAAGGATATTTTAGATAAGGGTTTTATTAGGACAAGTGTCTCACCTTGGGGTGATCTTGTCCTATTCATATAGAAGAAAAATGGTTCATTAAGGATGAGCATTGACTACCATTAGCTTAATAAAGTCACCATAAAGAATAAGTATCCTCTTCGGAGGATAGATGATCTATTTGACCAACTTCAGGGTACCACATGTTTCTCTAAGATATACCTTAGATTAGGCTATCATTAGTTGAAAGTGAGAGATTGTGACATCTTGATGATGACCTTTTGAATATATTATGGTCATTTTGAGTTTCTTGTTATATCCTTCTGTTTGACTGACACTCCTATAACTTTCATAGATTTGATAAACCAATATTTAGGCCATACTTGGATATATTTGTGATCATATTTATCGATGATATTCTAGTGTATTCCAACAATAAGTAAGAGTATGTCAACCATCTCAGAATTGACCTTCAGAATTTCAAGGATAGGGAGTTATATGCTAAAATTTTCATAGTGTGAGTTTTGGCTTGCATTTGTAGAATTTCTAGGCTATATTGTATCTGGTGGTAGTATTCGAGCTGATACTCAAAAGATTAGGTAGTTAACACATCCCCAATTGGCATGAGGATTTTCTTGAGTTTGACTAGTTACTACAGGAGATTTGTTGAAGGATTTTCATCCATATCATCCCCATCGACCAAATTGACTCAGAAAAATGCTAATTTCCAATAGTCATATGCTTGTGAGAAGATTTTCCAAGAGTTGAAAATTAGATTGACTAATGCTTCAGTGTTGTCCCTATCTGAGGCAGAACAGATAGCCTTGTAATCTATTGTGATGCTTCTAGAATTGGGTTGGGGTGCGTGTTTATGTAGAAGGGTAAGGTCATTGTATATACTTCCAGACAGCTTAAGACAAATAAAAGGAACTACCCAACTCATGAATTCAAGTTGGAAACCATAGTGTTTACTCTAAAAATTCAGCGCCACTACTTATATAGGGTACATGTTGATGTGTTCCCTGATCATAAGAGCTTGCAGTTTGTCTTCACCAAGAAAATGTTAAATCGAAAGAAAAGGTGATGGTTTGAATTACTCAAGGATTATGACATGAGCATCATCTACCACCCAGGAAAAGATTAAATTGTTTTTAATGCTTGTAAGAGGTTATCTATGGGAGCACTGCCCATATGGAGGAGGACGAGAAGGAATAAAATGATGTGCATAGACTTTCATGATTGGGAGTTCCACTTGTTGACTCTAGTGAAGGTGGTGTGATTGTTCAAGATAAGGTAGAGTCATCTCTTATAGTAGAGGTGAAGGAAAACCAAGATCAATATTTGTCATGCTTCAGTTAAAGGAGTATATGGATAAGTAGAGGGTGATAGTTTTTGCTAAAAAGGAAGATGGTGTATTGAGGTACCAAGGTAGGTTGTGTTTTCCTAATGTTTATGTAGTTTATGATAGAATCATGGTAAAGGCTCATAACTCCAAGTATTCCATTCACTTTGGTTATACTAAAATGTATCATGACTTGAGGGAGATCTATTGGTAGAGTGTTATGAAGAGAAATATTGCAGACTTTGTCTCTAAATGTCCAAACTACCAGCAAGTTAATGTAGAGCACTAAAATCCATGTGGTGTGGACCAGAATATAGAGATCACATAATGGAAGTGGGATATGATTAACATGCACTTCATTATAGGCTTACTGAGATCGCGCAGGCAGCATGATTAGATTTGGGTGATTGTTGATAGGATGACCAAGACAACTCATTTTTTTCCCATGAAGATTATTGACACTACAGAGGACTATGCCTGATTGTGTATTTGATATATTGTTAGAATTCCTAGGGTCCCTTTACCTATCATCTCAAGTAGAGGATCCCAATTCACTACTCGATTCTGGAAGTCCTTCCAAAAAGGTTTGTATTCAAAGGTGAACCTTAGCACCGCATTCCATCTCAGACAGATGGCCAGGCAGAGTGCACTATTCAGACTCTGAAGGACATGTTAAGAGTCTACGTTATTGATTTCAAAGGTAACTAGGATGATCACTTACCCCTTATTGAGTTTGTTTATAATAATAGCTTTTACTCAAGTATCCAAAAGTCCCCTTTTGAGGCCCTTTATGGGAGGAGGTGTAGGTCGATAATTGGTTGGTTTGAGGTTGATGAGTCTGAATTGATTGAGCCAGACTTAGTTCACCAAGCTGTGGAAAATGTGATTATCATCCAAGAAAGGTATAAAACTACTCAGAGTTTCCAAAAGTCCTACACATATGTTAGGAGGAGGGATTTGGAGTTTGAGGTGAATGATTGGGTATATTTGAAGGTTTCACCCATGAAGTGTATGGTGAGATTTGAGAAGAAGGAGAAGTTGATTTTTTGATATATTGGCCCTTACCAAATTGGAAAAAGAGTGGGTCATATAGTGTATTAGTTAGAACTACCACTAGAGTTAGTAGTGATTCATCTAATGTTTCATATTTCAACACTGAAGAAATGCTTGGGACACCCTTAATTGGTTGTACCTATTGAGATTGCTAGAGTAAAATACATTCTGTTATATGAGGAGATTCATGTTCAAATTCTTATTCGTTAGGTTTGCAAGCTTAGAACCAAGGAGGTTGCATCAGTCAAAGTCATATGGAGAAATCAATTTATTGAGTAAGCTAATGGGAAATTGAGAAATATATGAAGGCTAGCTAACCCCTATCTATTCGTGCCTTTTATGATGATGTTCAAGGTAATATTCTTTATTCCTATCTTTGTAAATGTATATTCTTGAGTTTGAGTAGTTGACGATCTCAATATTTGATGTTTAAGTATTGAAGTACCAGATGTCTTAATGTTATTCGTGTTTGATGTCTCCTAGTTTCATCTTCATTCGAGGACGAATGATCACAAGGAGGAGATATTGTAACACCCCTTAAATTATTCTACCTTTGTAAGGACCCAGATTTTGGAAAACCTCGTCGATGCGGTGTAAACTGATTTTGAACAAATTTTGGGTGGTTTATGATCATCATGAGTCTCCCTTAGGTTGCCATGTTCAAAAGGATTACATTGGTTATGCTTTTCATGAAAATCGTTGGAAGGATCAACTTTAACTCCAGCGCATCCAGTTTCACTTAATTCTGAGTTTGGATGGAGAAGTTATGGTCATTTTCATAAAGGTCATTTGTGCATGGATTGTGATAAGTTTTTAACAGGGTGACACCACATAGGCACCGCCACGGGTCGTATCACACCTACACGGATTGTGAGGTGGCTCGTAAGGGTGTTGGTGTGAAAATTTTCTAAGTATGGAATCACCATCTCGGAACTTCATCAGTGGAGAAGTTTTCTAAGTAGAGCATCACCAATGGGCACACGGTCTGTGTAACCCTACATGACCTGTAGGCCTCCATACGAGACCCCTAGCAACTTTTGTGACTTGTTTTATTAATAGTTTATTTGTAATTTTGGTGAATTCCTAAGGTCATTTATGACTTCTTAAACTCTCCTAAACATCTGAATTAGCCTATACACCTCTACTCCTATTCAAAATCATTTCAAACACTTAGAATATTCAATTCTCTCTTCTATGAACTCCTCTCTAGTGAGCCATTGAAGACTTAGCTTGGAGATTAAGGAGGGGTCTTCTTCTCCAATCAATTTCTTTTTCATTTTTCTTGGTAATCTAAATTATGTGGTATTGATTCATGGTCCTTTTTAACCATGAAGACCCAAAGACGTTCTACAATTTAAATTATAAATTTCAAGCTTCAATTGATTATGGGTATTTAAATTTCTTTTATGATTTGAATAAACTAAGGAATGGGATGTATTTAGTTGTTGATTTTAAAATAATTTAAGCCCTAATTTGATGAATTGCATTGGTATTTTGAAGGTTCATCTATGCATGTCCCTTTAAGCTTTCAATCTAAGCATGGGTTGTTTAAATCATGTAATTATGGGTTTCTTTGTGACTTAAGAATGAATATATCTTATTATGATATTCCAAATGTGAATCTCTATTGTCCATATTATTCCATCATCAGTCATAACATTTGAATGTATGAGCATGGTTTTTATAAAGTTTATGATGTAGGCTAAGTTCCAATGATGTTTATAACTATGTTTTCAAGCAAAGAATGGGTACAACAAGGTTGTGATCATACTATGTCTATGATTTGGCTCTTTGAGAAACTGTGGGTGTTTACACCATTAAGAATGATAAGAAAGGAGTTAATCCTATGCATGAAAGTATGTCATGAAGTATGATTTGACTTTTTAGCCCAAGAATGCATGGTTATGGAAATGTGATTTGTCCTTTAGGCCAAAGTATTCATGGTTATGTTTCAAGTACTTACCCTCTTTTCAAAAGCACTTATGTATATATGTATTCTTGTGGGATGAAGGCTTATCACCAAGGAATTGGAGGCAGGGAGGACTATCCCGAAGGGACCTTACTCCTTTCCATCAAACTATATGCCTAATATAGGAATGTTTATGCCCCTTTTGGGATTATTAAGAATGGATCTACCTTTGGCAAGTAGGTCACCTTTTTATCCATTGTGGGGGAGATGACAGAGTTCCAAGTTATAGCTCACTTGGTCTTATATCGGTTGAGGTTCTAACCTCGCGATGTTATACATTATAGTATTCATGTATCATGAATTTCATGGAATATTGATTTTGTATTCTTCCTATATACTTCTTTCTATATATGTGGCCTTGTCATCTAACATTGATTTGCAAGATTTCATGTTCATAAGCATTTGCATGCCCGTATACTTAGTACATTCAAACGTACTAACGCATACTCTTTTGCCTACATGATCTAACCATGTAGTGATCGGAGACTATCACCTTCCACCTTTTGACGGCTAGCTTGATTGACAAAGAGTTGCTTGTGGTGAGTCCTATCATCCGAGGACAAGCCATCATCCTTCTACCTACCATGATTATGATGTTTATTTCTTTAATTTGAGGGTGAGCCCGGGACGTGTCTTGGCCCCCAACCTATTCTCGACTAGAGGCATTGTTGGACATATTGTAGTCTTTCGTACGATTAGGCTATGTTTATTTTGGGATGCTATGCTCATGTACCACATATGGATGATATGATTATGTGTTATGACATGAGACTTTCACAAACACCTAATCACCCATAAGGAACTCAAGGTCTCTCTTTATAGCATCCGAATACAACTTTTGCCTACTTTGAACCGTCATCAACCTTTCCCGAATTAACTTCACCTTCTCCATAGCCTCAATTAACAAATCCGGGCCAATTAAGGCCATTTCTCCCAACTCAAACCATCCAATCAGGGACCTACACCTTTTTCCATATAAAGACTCAAATGGTGCCATCCCGATACTAGCATGAAAACTATTGTTATAAGCAAACTCAATGAGTGGTAGGTGATCACCCCAATTTCTCTTGAATTCCAACACATAAGCCCTCAACATGTCCTCCAAAGTTTGAATTGTCCTTTCGGCTTGTCCATCAGTTTGAGGATGAAAAGTGGTACTCAACTTTACTTTAGTATCAAGGCCCCTTTGGAACGACCTCCAAAAAGGAGAAGTAAATTGAGCACCACGATATGATATGATAAACATAGGCACACCATGCAACCTCACCAATTTTTGAATATACAAATTAGCATAATCTTCGGCATTGTAAGTAGTCTTGACCAGTAAGAAATGAGTTGACTTGGTCATCCAATCAATAATAACTCATATAGAATCAAATTGCTTATGGGTATTGGGGTAAGCCAACAACAAAATTCATATTTACATCTTCCCAACTACAAGTGGAAATCTCAATATCTTGAGTCAAACAACCGGGTCTTTGGTGCTCCACCTTCACTTGTTGATAACTACGACATTCGGACACGAACTTGGCTATGTCCCTCTTCATACCATGCCACCAATATACCTCTCTCAAGTCTTGATACATCTTGATGGATCCCGAATGTATAGAATAATAAGAGTTGTGAGCTTCACTCATGATCACCTCTCTAAGCCCATTGGTATTCGAAATACACAACCGATCAAGATACCAAAGCACACCATCTTTCCCTTGGGAGAAAACCCCAATCTTCGTTTTAGCAACCAACCTCTTCAATTAAACTAAAGACGGATCTAAATCTTGCTTGGCCTTGACATCCACAACCATAAAAGATTCGGCTCCATTTTGAACATGAATACCATCATCAGTAGAGTCCGACAGTCTGACACCCAACCTAGCCAAACAGTGAACATCTCTCACCAGATCCCTCTTTCCTTCATCAACATGAACCACACTTCCCATAGGCAGTCTACTAAGAGCATCGACCACAACATTGGCCTTGTTGGAATGATATTGAACACTCATGTCATAATCTTTGAGGAGTTCTAACCATCTTCTTTGTCTTAAATTGAGATCTCTTTGGGTGAACACATATTGAAGGCTCTTATGATAGGTGAATACATCAACATGAACCCTATATAGGTAATATCTCCAAATATTCAAAGCAAACACCACAGCCGCCAATTCAAGATCATGAGTCGGGTAATTTTGTTCATGCACCTTTAATTATATAGAGGTACAATCTATCACTTTACCATATTGCATGAGCACACAACCCAACCCAATCTGAGAAGCATCATAATACACCACAAACCCATCTAAGCCATCTGATAGAGTCAAAATAGGAACCAATACAAGTCGATACTTCAAAGTAGGAAACTCTCCTCACACTTGTCAGTCTATACAAACTTGGCCTTCTTCTGAGTCAACTTAGTCAAAAGAGATGCAATGGATGAGAAATCCTTAACAAAACTTCGGTAGTAGCCAGCTAGCCCAAGAAAACTTTGAATATTAGGAGTCAATGGTCTAGCCCAATACTTCACGGCCTCGGTCTTTTTTTGATCAACCTTAATACCATCACCCCACATAATGTAACCAAGAAAAGCCACTTCACCCAACCAAAACTCACACTTGCTGAATTTGGCAAATAATTATTTCTCCCTCAAAGTCTAAAGAACCAACCTCAAGTGATCCATATGCTCTTGTTCACTTCGGGAGTAAATCAGTATATCATCAATGAAGACAACTACAAAATTATCAAGGAATATCTTGAACACCCTGTTCATAAGATCCATAAACACAACTGGAGCATTAGTCAAGCCAAACGAGATCCATAAACACAATCGGAGCATTAGTCTAGCCAAACGATATCACCAAAAACTCATAATGCCCATACCTAGTTCGAAAAGCCATCTTAGGGATATCACACTCCCTTATCTTCAACTGATGATAGCCAGAACATTGGTCAATCTTTCAAAAATGGGTGGCACCCTACAACTGGTCAAACAAATCATCAATTTTGGGCAATGGATATTTGTTCTTAATGGTAACCTCATTCAATTGTCCATAGTCAATATACATCCGGAGTGATCCATCTTTTTTTCTTACAAACAACACCGGAACACCCCAAGGTGAAATACTTGGCCTAATAAAAACCTTCTCCAAAAGGTCATTCAACTGATCCTTTAACTCTTTCAACTCGGCCAGGGCTATACAGTAAGGGGAAATGGATATTGGTTGGGTATCCAGAAGGAGATCTATGTCAAAGTCCACTTTCTTTTCGGGAGGAACACTAGGCAAATCATCAGGAAAGATATCCGAAAACTCATTAACCATGGAAACCAACTCGAGAGTAGGAGGCTCTAATTCAACATCCCGAACTCTAATAATATGATAGATACAACCCTTAGAAATCATCCTTCTGGCCTTGAGGTAGGAAATAAACCTACCCTTAAAAGTAGAATCACTACCCTTCCATTCCAAAGTAGGCTCGCCCGAAATCTGGAACTTGACAACTCGGGTTCTATAGTCAATAAAGGCATATGAAGCATGCAACCAATCCATCCCAAGAATGATATCAAAATCAAACATCTCAAGCTCTACAAGGTCACACGGGAGGACTTTATGTAAAACAGAAATAGGACAATCCTGATAAACTTTCTGAGCACCAATAGACTCACCCACGGGAGTGTAGACCAAATAAGGCTCCCTTAACAATTCAAGACTCAAACCAAACTTAACAGCCTCAAAAAAGGAGTTACAAAAGATAAATTTGCACCCAGATCAAGCAAAGCATAAGCATCAAAATCAAAGATTTTTAACATACCAGTCATAACATCCAGAGCCTCATTCACCTCCTATCTGGCATGAAAAGCATAGAACCTATTATTTCTGGGAGCACCATTGACTTGAACCTTTTGCTTACCCTGACCACCTGGAACTACTTGACCCTTCTTTGCATTTTTTGGACAATCAGCAACCTTGTGGTCCATACTACCACACCCGAAGCAAGCACCTGAAACCTTCCTATATTCACCCTAGTGGTTTCCTCTATATTTTCCACACCAAGGAATTATTATCCCACCTTCGACCTGTGCCTTAGTGTCACGACCCAAGCCTAGGTCCTAGACGTGACATGGCGAATGAGGAACCCGAAGGAACCCCAAACAAGCCTTTCAAACTTGTCATCACACTTCATCG
>JBCEWC010008635.1:0-11446 GCA_038996855.1 Solanum aculeatissimum | reverse complement strand
AAAGAAGAGAACAACTATCCTAGATCCTCGTTCATCTTTATAAGGATCCTAGAATGTTTACAATAGCCACAAAGTCAGCATACAAACAAAAGATAAAGAAAAGAAGAGAACAACTATCCTAGATCCTCGTTCATCTTTATAAGGATCCTAGAATGTTTACAATAGCCACAAAGTCATCTATATGCTCTGAACTATACTAATAGCAAAAAGTGATAATGCAATTCATTTAATCTTGTGCAAAGGGCTGCTCTTGTTTTCAAAACTCCTTGAATTTTTTTTTTTCCATATGGTCCACCAAATAACTGCTAGGACAATTCTCCATCTACTCTTGTCTGTGTTGCCAGTGCCATCCATATTCCAGCTCTCTAGAGCATGTCCTGTTCTCTCTGGAACAATCCAAACTTATACTTCTGAAATTAGTAAAAGATTTCCATAGGTAGCCAACAACTTTACAATGTAAGAACAAATGGTTAATTGTCTCTGCAATCTGCTCACAAAAACAGCATCTTGGGCACATCTGTGTTTCCCTCTTCATAAGATCATCTTGTGTAAGTATAGCCTCTTTCGTCACCAGCCAAGTAAAACTGCCACTTTGTATGGTGTTTTAACCTTCCATGTAAGCTTCCAAGGCAGAAAATTAACTTGGGATCTCATCTGATTCATATCTCTATACGTAGAACCAACAGTGAATAATCTTTTGCTATGTCATTTCCATTGAACAGTTTTTTTTCCATCCTTGAAGCCTTAGTGTTCCATAAAACTCAGTCAATCTCTCCAACTCTCAGTCTTGCATCAGTCTTCTATAAGTAAGGTTCCATCCATGTTTAGACCAAACTTCATAAAGAGTAGACTCTTGTTGTTGGTTCAGGTGATGAATATCCAGGAACATGAGTGTGAGACTCCCATTCCCTAACCAGTTATTCTTCCTAAAACCTGATCTTCTTCCCGTAGTTCACATTACATTCTGTCTTTGCATAGAAACCATGCCATAAGTTTCTACTTGATATCCACTAACTAGTTCCGTATGTGAATGTCACTTCCTTAGTCTTCCAAGGTCCTTCCTTCCCATGTTTGGCTTGGATCACCCTACCCAACCAATATTGTTCTTCTAAAGGAAATCATCACAACCACTTCATGAGAAGACTTTTGTTCTGCTTCCTAAAATTTCTGATGGACAGTTCTCCATGCTTCTCAGAAAGTAGCAGTATCTTCCATTTGACTAGGTTGAAACCTTTATATTCCTTCTTACCATGCCACAAAAAATTCCTTTTCAGACCATCAATTCTTTCTTCCACCTTTGCAGGAAGTTGAAAAAACTGACATTTAAGTAAGTTGGTAGTGCATCCAAAACTAAGTTGATCAGCACTAGTCTACCTCTTGATAAATATTGAGACTTCCACCAAGACAATCTTTTCTCACATTTTTCCACTACTCCATTCCATATCTTTTTGGATTTGCTTTTGGCACCCAAGGCATACCCAAGTATGTTGATGGTAATTGTCCTATTTCTCCACCGAAAATATATCCACCAGATGCTGTATTCTGGATACATCATTGATAGGAAAAATGCGACTCTTTCTCCAATTAATGTGCAACCCTGATACTGACTCAAAAAGTATGAGGATTATCCTCAAAATTTTAAGTTGGCTGTCTTCTGCATCACAAAAAATCGAAGTGTCTTCTGCATATTGCAGATGGGTGATTTCCAATATGGTATTCACCCCCTTGACCGCATTAAAACCCCTTATCTATGCCGAGGGCCTGTGCACCCCCGGGATTAGTCGGGGCTCTAAGAGACTCGGACACCCGGTGCAAATAAAAAAAAAAACCCCTTATCTAATCATTCCTATGAGCTGTTTTGATCAACTGTTCAGGCCTTTCATGACTAGCAAAAATAAGAAGGGTGAGAGTGGATCACCTTGTTTCAATCCTCTGCTTGTCGGAAAGAAACCTTCAGGAGAACTATTTATCAGTATTGATAACCTGACAGTGCTAATGCAAAACCTCATTCATCTAATCCACTTCCTCCCAAAACCCATACTACGTTGAATTCCAAGCACATACTTCAGTTAACTTGGTCATATGCCTTCTCTATGTCCAGTTTATATTTATGCCTAGGATTTTATCCTTCAATCTAGGCCATTTGTTGAGTGTCGACCAGCATTGACATCACCTTCTTTAGCCTTTCTGTAAGAATTTTGGAAATAAGCATCATGTAGACACTTCCAGTTAGACTGATTGATCTGAAATTTCTCAATTCTCTGGCTCTATTCTTCTTTGGGATGAGTGCAATGTTAGTTGCATTGAGGCTCTTTCCAGAAACTTCCTGAGAATGAAAATTCTGAATAGTAGCCATCACATCCCCGTTTAAAATTTCCCAGCACTTTACGAATAAACCCATATATATCCATCCTGACCTGCAACTGTGTCTATAGCACATGCCTTGAGCCCTTTCAGGACCTCACCTTCTTCAAAAGGTTCTGTAAATCTTGTTGCTCCTCCCTGGCCCCTGCTGATCACTGGACAAGGGTTCATCGTGTAAGCAGGTCTCCAATTTTCAGTCTCACAGTATAATTTCTTATAAAATAAAATTATCTCCATCTTGATATCTGTTGCTTCTGTCAGTTCACTACCTTCCACCACCAATTTATCAATGTCATTGGCTCTCTTGTGAACATTTGCAATCCTCCAGAAGAATTTAGTGTTCTTGTCCACTTGCTTAATCCACATTGTCCTTGATCTTTGCCTCCAAGCTATCTCTTCCTTCTTAGCATAGTATTCAAACTCCTCAGCTAAACTTGCCTTTTAAATTTACTTTATCATCAGACAGAGGTCTGTCTTGTTGAATATTGTCAAATACAGTAATTCTGTTGAGCAACTCCTTTACGTCTTTTCCAGATTTATATAAATGTTTGAGCTCCACTTTTACAGTTTGGTCTTCAAAGCTTTCAACTTAGAAGCTAGGTTTTAGTCTGACCTTCCTTCAAACTCAAAAGATGTCACCATTCTTTGATTCTTTTTGAGATAGGTAGCTTGTATTATGAACAAAGGAATACTCAAGAAGTATTCCAGTAAAACTTACAACAAAGATATAGAGAAGTGAAAACAACTGTTACATGACAAATAATCTAGAATACTAGGAATATCCTCTTCTTCTTGAGGATATTCATGTTTACACCGAAAAAAAGAAAAGGACCAGACAGTTCATCTTCAGTTTCTGCAGTGAGCAACTATTGTTTTCAAAGCATCTCTGGATCCTTTCCATCCATATAGTCCTCCCAATGCAGGCTGGGACTATCTTCCATCTCTCCCCGTGTCCTGACTGATTTCCTTCTCTGTTCCTGCAAGCTAGAACTTCTTTGATGCTCCTTGGCATAGTCCAGCTTATGTCCCTTAAGTGAAAGAACATCTTCCATAACTTCACAGTCTCTCTACAATGTAGAAAGAGATGGTTTATTGTCTCAATCTCACATTGACAAAAAGAGCACCTAGAACAAATTTGAAAATCTCCATTAGATTGTTCTGGGATAGTGTAGCCTGTTTGGCTAGGAGCAAAGCATAACATGTTACCTTATCATCTTTCAGGGCTAACCACCACCATGTGAGTTTGATCCTTGTAACCTTCTGTAAGCCAAACCCGCAGTAAATCTTCCTCTTTTGTTAGGAAACCAAAATAATCTGTCCTCATTGCACTTTAGATCTTTGCATTGTTCCATAATATTGAATAATTAAACCACTCTTGTTGATTTCCCAATCATTCAGGTGTCTTCTAAATCTTAGGTCCCACCTATGACTCTCTTATTTCTCTGATTGTGGATGACTTTTGAAGACTTAAGTTGAACAAATCAGGGAAATTGTTCTTCAGAATTTCCTGTCCCACCCACACATCTTCTCAAAATAGAATTTTCCCCCCATTTCCTGCCTTGATTTTGCATTTGTTGACAAAACAGATCCACTGGTTCCTAATAGCCCTCTATACTCCTGTCCCATAGGGCTGCATAGGCAAGTTGGTAGTCCATTTGTTCTCCATACCAAACCTGGTTTTGATTGTTGCCTTCCACAAAGCTTGTTCCTATGATGCAAATCTCCAATCTAGGTCCACCTGTACTAGTCGCTTCCTTTTGATTTTGTGAAGTTTTCTTTTTTTAATGCCATGTCCCCCATCCCCTATTTAATGCGAGTTCTGGGATAATAATAACTGATCCGTTCCCTCCTTATACTGTTACAATGCTAATAAATCCCAAATTATTTTGTTTTCTGGAGCAAAAAAAGTCTGCGAACCTGTCATTAAGTTCCATCTTCTTGTATGCATTCTGGAGTCCCTCGAAGCTTCTCTCAAAACAAAGATTACCCATTCCATGGTTTTCTTGTTAAAATTAGTTCTGCACATCGAATTCCGGCTTCTTTCCACTCATTCAAACCAGGTTTCTGTTCTGGTGCTCAATCTCATTATATCATATGACTTGAAACCAACTGCAAAAGAAATTCTATTCTCCCCTATTTGTTCTGTACGATCTGATAAAAAGGATGCTTCAGTAATCACAGTGGGTGATGAGTGTTGGCTAATGAAAATCTAATTGTTCAAATTTTAAATATTTTGATTATTTTCCTATCAATCTAGCGGTGCGACCATTATTTTGTTATTTCCTTTCACCATTACTTGTATAATAAGTCAAATTAACATTTCAAATTCTAGTAGGTCTATTAAAAAGGAACAGAGGAGGTATTTGTTTAGTACCTGTACAATATTGCATGCCCATAAATTGATTATGTGATTGATTATTAGATGTAACACTATGCTTATTCCTTATCAATTATTGTCAGATTGGTCTTCCTGGTTTTGATACACTGCCCTCTGCTTTAAATATGCTAAGCAAGCATGAACGGGCCTCTTATTGTAATCGCTATTGGGAAAGCCAATTTAAAAAGGTGAGATATGTTTCCGCTTTATTTATTTTTTGCTGGGATAATCAAAATCCAATAATTGCATTCACATTCTTATGGATTTTCAAACTAACTTGCTTTTGCTGAAACATGAGAAAAATCATGTCTGAGCTTTCTGTGTAGGAATATTTTTCATGTTGTCGAACACATTGAATCATGTTTTTCTTACAAAAGTGTTCCAAATGATTTTCCCAATCAGTTTGTAGAAATGTTGCTTGTCTTTGAGATGATAGTAACTCCCTTTTATGAAATACTGACTAGAGTCAAATGATTGCAATAGTTTTTTCGTGGAAAATACAGTGAATTTAATTATTTCACCATTTGGATCCTCACATTTGTTAAAGACATCATGCATCAACTGTTCTTTCTTGTTTGCATCTGCGCCTCCGGGAATTTTTAATGAAAGCAAAAAGCTTAGAGGAGATCTAGGTAAAGAGTTTTACAAGTAAAACAATCTAAAAGAGCATTACGCTACTTCAATCTTCTGCTATGCTGGAAAAGCTGGACAACCTATAGAGAAAAAAGTTACTGCAAGCTTTGCAAATTCCAAGTAGTCTGCAATATTGGGGCCCCAAAATGTGAAAGGTCTTGAATGACTTGCATGGCCTACCCTTAGATTTGTTAGCTAATTCAGTCTAGATTGTAAGTTTGCTTCGATTAATCAGTTAGTGTCTGTTTGGATTGGCTTATTTAAGTGTTTTTGGGTTTAAGATCTTTTTTTACATTTTGTGGTGTTTGGGAAAGATAAAAGTGCTTTTAATCACTTACTTTTAGGCCCAAAAGTAACCTAAAAGCTAAAAGTTGGGTACTCCCAACTTATGACTCTTAGGGGTCGTTTGGTTGGGATGAACTTATCCCAAGATTAGTTATCCTGGGGATTAACTATCCTGGGATAAGTTATCCCACCATGTATATGGGATAACTTATCCCATCACTATGGTATAAATAATGGGATAAGTTATCCCAAACTTGGCAACCAAACAAAAATACCAAATTTTATCCCTTCACTAATTTTTAATCCCATGACTATTTATTCTTATCCCTCACACCAAACGATCCCTTAGCTTTTAGTAGCTTATAAGTTATTTTTAAAAAGTCAATCCAAATACCTTCTTAGTTTAGTAGAGGACATAATTCTGCTAAACAAGAATCACAAATATCTGTTACATGGATAAGTCAGAATTTGTCCCTTTTGGGCTTTGCTACTTTACGATCTTTGCTGTTTATAGAAGCATGCCAGTGTCCTATAAACTATTTATCTATATATTTTCTTGAATTTCTCGCCCTTTTCCCCTTTCTCCTGGCTCTTAACACTTGCTGCTCTACAATCCTGATGAATGCATTGTTTATCTGCACTTGAAGAAATCATGCAAGGCTAATTTTAGAGTTTTTAGAATCAATACCTTCCATTTTCGTTCTCCTGGAAATCAAGTTGCTTTTTGATTTTTTTGATTATATGATTTTGACAAATGAAAAAGAATTTAAACACCAGATTTACTGCTATGCATGTCATTATATTCGTCTTTGCTTATTCCATACTTGCAGGTCTCTTTATTAGAATTTTCACGTGATCGCAAAATGATGAGTGTGCTTTGTAGCCGAAAGCAGATGGAGATAATGTTCTCAAAAGGAGCTCCAGAAAGCATACTTTCAAGATGTACCAATATACTGTGTAATGATGATGGTTCTGCGGTCCCTCTTTCTGCACATATTAGAGCTCAGTTGGAAGCAAAGTGTAGTAGGTTAGGCCTGTTCTTTTTTCTGTGATGGTTGTATTTTTTCTACAAGTCTGGAACATGCATGAAGGTAATATTTTAATTGAGATAGTTTAGATTGGAAACCTGTATTCTATTTCTTTTTAAGTAGGTGTTAACATTTTATTAAAAATAGAGCAACCTAGCACTCAGATGGTGCAAGGCGTAACATCGGTTAGGGATCCTTCATTACAAAAAGGTGGAACCCATCGGCAGCCCCTTAAAGTTGGCACCAACTATCAGTTAGACACCTCAAGTACGCCTTGTGCATTTTAAACAGCTCAAATAGGGTCCTGCTGTGTCATTTTGACACTTTTTGCTGACTTGGCTCATTGTGTGTGCTGCACCCATTCTTAGCATGTGAGGAGCATTTTTTTCTTTCCATTCTTCGTCTATTTCACTTTTTATGCCTACCACTTACTCTTCCTTCCACCATAACAATCTTAATGGAAATCCTTACAAAACATGGAAAAACACAACAAAAAAACATCGCACTAATTAAAAACATTATAAGAAAATGAAAGAACAAAACATGAAAAAATTGAAAGAAAATAGAAGAATCCTATCATTTTTGTTGGAACCTCGTCAGAATCACTATCGGTAACATAGTCCTCCAAACCAAATCTAAAGCAATAAAGAAAAAGAAAAAGAATTTAAATCTATTGAAAACCAAAAAAACTTAAGTGGAAGAAGAGCAAAGGGACAGTGAGGTAAGTTGGGGTGGGGTATGGTGTAGAAAATAAGTTATTTTTGTTGAAAATTAGTTTTTTCTTTTTTTTCCTTTGTAATTTATTTTTTAAGTTACTATTTTACTCTCAAATGCTTCATGTCCTCTTTTAGTTAGTCATTATGCCTCTGTCATCCACAAGTTTAGTACACACTGTAATTTTAGCTGATTGTCAAAAAAGTGTCAAAATGACACAATGGGACCCTATTTTTTAAATAAAGGTAACATGTATATCAATCATCAGCTCAAAGCTGGTAGCCAAAAATTTACAGCAAATCCTTCATCCACAGGAATGTGCCTATCAGAACTAAAAGATAAAGAAGAAACAACAAAACTATCACCTGATCCTCCTTTATCTTATAAGGATCCAAGGATGTCTACAATAGCCACAGGAGCATCTATACACTCTGATCTACACCAATAGCAAAAAGTGATAATGCAGTTCATCTTAATCTTTTGCAAGGGGCTGCTCTTATTTTCAAAACTTCTTAAATTCCTCTCTTTCCATATGCTCCACCAAATAACTGTTCGGACCATTCTCCATCTGTAGGTGTTTAAAATGAACAATGTGTTGTAGTGGGACCCTATTACAGGTGTTTAAAATGAACAAGGCCTACTTGTGGTTTATAAGTGAGTTGATGCCAACGTTAAGGGGATGCCGATAGGTTCTACCTTACAAAAAAGATGGTTTTTTCAGAGGCTTTCAGGTTGGAGATAGAGTGGGGGAAGAAAAAGAAGTGTCATATGCTCTATGCGGATGACACTATCATTTTCTGCGAACCTACGGCAGAACAGATTAGCTACATCAGAGTGATTTTTGTTTTGTTTGAAGCAGTTTCAGGGTTGAAAGTAAACGGGGGAAAAAGTAGTCTCTTTCCTGTAAATGAGGTCCCTCAGATCCAGCAACTAGCAAGTATATTTAGATGCAGAGTGGAGCATTTGCCTACCATATATATGGGCATCCCCCTGTGTAGCAAACACAAAACAATGGAGATATGGAATGGTATTCTGGAGAAAACTGAAAAGGAACTTGCTAGATGGAAGGCACAATACCTATCTCTTGGGGGTAGATTGATCCTTATTAACTCTGTTCCAGATTCTTTGCCAACATATGTGATGTCCTTGTTCCCAATCCCAGCAAAGATAATGAAAAAACTAGACAAGCTTAGAAGGAACTTCCTATGGAAAGGTAATGAGGAAGGAAAGAGTTATAACTTAGTCAACTGGAAGAATGTAGTTCTTAGCAAAGAAAGAGGAGGGTTAGGGATCAGTAATTTGAGACTGCAAAATGAAAGCCTTCTGATGAAATTGGTTGTGGAGATATATCGAGGAAGATGCAACTCTTTGGAAGGAGGTTATAGTAGCAAAATATGGAGAACTAAACCCCTGGTGTGCCGAAACAACCTCTGAACCATATGGGGTGAGGGTATGGAGGACAATCAGGAACCTATGGTCACAAATGGAAGGGATGTATATTAAGGTGGGTAATGGAAACAAAACTAAAGTCTTGGAAAGATGGCTGGATAGACCAAACGTCTCTTAGGGAAATTTTTCGAGATTTGTTTCTAATATGTGAGAACCCTGATGCTAAAGTGAGTGACTGCTGGACTGAACAGGGATAGGACATATCTTTTAGAAAACTACTGAATGACTGGGAGGTAGGGAGGGTGGCAGCGCTATTGGGAAAACTAGCTTGAATGACACTAACCACAACAGCCACAGACAAGATCCTAGGGAAACATAGTAAGGATGGAGTCTTTTCAGTCAACAATGCCTACTAAAGAGGACTACAGGGTTTGACAGGGGGCCTAAAATATAATTGGAATTACTTCTGGAAAAGTGACATTCCTACAAAAAGTAAAGTGTTTTACCTGGTTAGTGATAAAGAGAGCATGTTTAACACAAGAAGTTCTACAGAAGAAAGGCAAGCAGCTGGTCCCTAGGTGTTTTTTGTGCAACTTGACAGGGGAAACAAATAACCATCTCTTCCTGCATTGTAATTTTACTGCTCAAATTTGGAACTTGTTTCTCAACATCACAAGCATGAACTGGACAATGCCAGAACATACATCAGATCTACTGAGCTGTTGGATTAGGAGAGGAGGCAGTAAGAGTCAACAGAGATGGTGGAAGCTAATACCATCATGTGTATGGTGGTCAGTCTAGAAAGAAAGAAATGGAAGATGTTTTAAAGATAAATCCAATTCCATCCACAGAGTTAAATGGAGTTGTATAGTATCTTTACTTTTTTGGTGTAAACAACTTTCTATTGATGATATAGATCAGATTATAGATTTGATAGGAAATCTGTAATTAACCCTTTTTGGAGGTAGCCAACATACCCTTAATGCTGAAGAATATAACCTTACCGGTTTCAAAAAAAAAAAACAAAAACAAAAAGGATGGACTCCTGCTAGCATGCTACTTTCATTCTTTGCATCCTGTAGATTACACTAAAAAGCCAACATCCATAATCATTTGTCTCAGTTTTGGTATGGTATCTGCCTTCCCTTTGAAACATCTGGCATTCTTTTCCTTCTATATTGCCGAACAGACACAAACAGGCACCATGTTCCATATCTTCCTCAATAGTTTTCTGATTCCTTTGTAAGCCCAGCAGTTGAGTAACTCTTTAACTGTGTATGGCATGAGAAATATAATCCTGAATAAGCCATAGAAAAGCGACCGAATCTGGTTGGCAATTGGGCAGTGCAAAAAATAGGTGATTAAGCTTTCCACCTCGCTATTACATATAAAGCACTTGCTGCATAACATCATTCCCTGTCACGACCCGAGAGTAGGGCCTAGATGTGACATGGCGAATGAGAACCCGAGAGTCCTCAATCAAGCCATCTTAGCATCAATTCACACGTCATTGGTTCGGAAGCACATAATGTAACAAGTAGCACATAATTCTAAGGGATTTCGGGGCTTTGGACTCAAGCTATGGGGATGTCGCCGAGAAAGAGATTTGCATGAATCACAGCACATAACAAGTATGTTCTAAGGGGCGGGTAAGTATAACTCAAGCTATGGGGGCAAGGAGGGACTTGGGACTTTTCACATAAGCACATTCCCATTAAATCAAGTCATAGTAACATAAACATAATCGTAGTCAAGGCATGATATAGTTATAGCATCTCAAACAACTATATAATACGGGCGTACAATAAAATTCGGTATGTCCAACAATGCCTCTACATAAGATAAGACGGGGGCCATGACATAACCCGGGTTCACCCTCAAGTCATAAGATAAGCTAGAAAAGACATAACAAAACATAAGATAGAGGAAGGCGGGTTTTGCCCTTGAAGTAAAGGGCTCACCACTAGCAACAATCCAAGATCACCAAGCTAAGCATCCAAAGGTGGATGGATATCGTCTCCGACCCCTAAGTATGTGGGCATGCAATGCATATTTACATGAACCTACAAAACAAGTTAGATGACAAGGACACATATATATAGAAGGAGAATATAGGAAAGAATAATATATCAATATGCCGTGAAATCCGTGATGCATGAAATGTCATAATGCTTATAGTATAGAGGATGAGACGTAACCGACATCACAATCCATGCGAGCCAATACATGAACTCCCGATGTCAGGCCCCTGCATACGAGATTAGGGTGACTACTTGCCAAGGGTTGTCACACCACACCTTACGACCCAGTCTTTTCGGTGTGATGGCCACCTTCCTTACGACCCTGTCTTTTCAAAAGGATTTCATATCATATCAAAATACCTATGCTGGCACATAGTTCAAGAGAAAGGAGTGGGACCCTTCGGGATAGCCCACTTACTACTCCAATCCCATTCGGTGCTCGGTCGTCATCCCACAAGAATACATATACATGCTTTCAATCGAAGGATAAGTATTTTCAAATCAATGCAATGCAAGGTTGGGCCAAAAAGTCAAATCATAATTCAAATCTTTTCATACTTAGGCTAAAAAGCCAAACAAGAGTTCAAGTATCAAGTGCAAAGGCCAATGCATAGGAGTAGCTCATTCAAATCATA